>CAEFZY010019768.1:0-20025 GCA_903066815.1 Brachyrhaphis roseni | reverse complement strand
CTTCATCATTAGTTTTTTCAGATTTATGTACATCTGATACCGATACCATGTTTGATGTAAATGATAACGATAATAATAAAGTTTATATATATATAAAAATAAAAAAAATTACGGACTTCCGTTTTAGCACTTCCGCATTTTTTTAGTCGCATAGACACTTCCGGTGCGCAGGCAGCTACCTGTTAGCAGAGCTTTAATGATGCTTATAGATTTATTCATACGTCCTTAAAAGCCCCCAAAACGACAAAGGATTTAAACTGGATGTGTGAAACTTCAGAAAGAACTTAAAAGGTAAATTAAATCATTAATGTTCAACATAATGACTGACATTAACAGGGACACAGATGTTATGTAAACCTTAAGTGTTTACCTGCGTTTATATATTTATAGACTTACAGATACTAAGAATAAAAACCAGCAGCCAGTCAGAAACTTAACTTTGTTTTTTTTATCAATAAACATTAAAGACAAACAGACTAGCAGTAACATTCAGCAGCAGGACGTCAGGATTTGGCTCATTTGTCTCAAGTAAAGCAAACTTTCAAAAATTCAACAACACAAAGAATCAAGAGTGAATAGTTCAAGTCAGACAACAAGAGGAGGTTCTCCCTGTGCTACAGTTTGGACTGAAATGGTTCCATGAAGTTTAGCTGAACCATGTTCCTCAGTGAGGACCAGCAGACTGGTTCTGACTGGTTCCCATCCAGAGCTCAACTTAAAATTCACTGAGTTACACACACTCTCACTTTGAACGCATTTAAAGTTACATTTACAGAAACAACATAGTACATTTATTCACAATAATAGTATAAGAAACATGTCATTATTAGCAAGAAACTGACCTATTCTTTGTGGAAGTTGTTTTGTTGTAGAACCATGGTAATACCAGCAGGGGGAGCAGTTCTGCCTGCTTTACATTGACCTTATTAATTTACAAATGAACAATTCTTCTTTTAAGTCAGAGTTTTGACTTGGAATGTCAAAATCCAATATGGCTGCCACCTCAATAAGCCACAGTAAAAGTCACAGTAACAAATTTCCAATCAAATCCATCAAACACATCAGCGGGAAATAATTAGCCTGTTTTGCTAACAGAAGCTAGCCTGGAGACGGAGAAGAAGAAGTGAATTCTCTGAGTTGCAGATCAGAAAAGCGCTGATCTAAAACACAGCATGAACACAACACGGTGAACACTGCCCCCTACAGTCTGTCTCCATGTTGACAACACAAGTGGTCAGAAGATTTGTTCACATTTTCCATCAGCTTGCTAGATTTAAAACGAGTTTAGATTATTCCAGACTACTGAATAATCTTTAAAAAATTAGTAAACTCTTAAAATCTCCCCACCAACTCTGATGGTTAGTAAAATTTATATTTTTCCACTTCGTCTCCACCTCCTGTTGACATGCACACAGATTTTGGTGAGATTTTTAAAAACACTTTCATGTATCTGTGTGAACTTGATGCCCAAAGAGGATTAAGCAACATGTTGGACATGTCCTCCTCCGCCCTTCTACAACCTACAAAACAAAACCGTTTGTGTTATTTTGTTCACCCAACGTTGTCTTCTACAAAATTTCAATTTTAGTAAGCTTCATTTTATTTCCACCTGCTTTTGCAGGACTTGTATAAAATTGTTTTGATAGGAAACCAACAGATTGAGTAAATGCAGATTTTGTTTTTTTACAAAATGGCAGTTATAAATATCTGGAATAGAGCAGTGTGACCTGAGAATCCAGTTTCAACCCGTCTTTTCTTTTTCTGAAAGATTTAAGGTTACAAACATCATGTTGACTGACAGTAAAAGCATATCTTCAGAAATCTGAAATATTTTCAGTTCCTGAATTTAAATGTTGGAAACCGAAACATCTGCATCGTCCTGCAGCATCCAAACCCATGTTAGAGCAGGAGAGTTGAGCGAGTCTTTTTTAATGTAACCTGAATTAGCTTATGTTTTTACAGTTTACCTGGGTAATGTTTGGCTCCATTTTCCAGATGGGTTCATCCAATCAGCTTAGAGCCAAAGATTGGACCTTTTCCTGAAGGGACAGGAAGTTCTTGTTCTGTTTCAGTTCTTCTGGAGAACCAACAGTGAACCATCTGAGTTAAATCCAGTTATCGGTCCAATTTAAAACAGACCACAGTTTATCTGAGCTAAGCCACAGCTTCAGTCTATATCTGAGTGCTGCTGCCCCCTAGCGGACAGGAGTGTACAGTGCACCTCCCAGTCCCAGGTACTCCAGGTTCTCTGCTGCAGGGAGGAACATGCCGTTCCCAGTGAGCGCTCCAGTCTGCGGTGGGAAGGCAGCCTGGTAGCCGGCCTGGTAGTCGGGGTCGTCCATGCTGCCACTGGACACCAGGGGAAGCGAGTTTTGGTTGGTGTTCAGGTACTCTGGTCTGGAGAAGTTGGTCTCTGTCTCCTGGGAGGACAGCGACACGGGGCCCCAGCCCTCAGTCAGGTCCTCGTAGTTGGGATTGTAGATATCAGACAGTCTGCTGCTGGTTTCACTCCCAGGCTGGTTAATGTACTCTGGAACACAAACATCAGGAAGATTGATTTAGATCTTCCTGATCTAAATAAATCTTCTATGGTGAAACTCCCTGTTTGCATCTGACTCGTATCCTGTCTGTTTGACTCCATTATTGTGATCACTTCCTGATTTCTTGCACAAAGTGCTCAGAACCTACCGTGACCATCCAGGTCTTTCTCCAGCGCGTTCTGGGTCGGGTCAGAGATGTACCGGAGAGCGGTGCTGTTCTCTCTCACTGGATGCCCGTTCTAAAAACACACACAGTTCAGATGAATCAGTGTTCATGTTGGATAAAACATTTCCATTATTTCACTTTACATATTGTTCTGCCCCCTTGTGGTTAGCAGTAGCAGGTCATGTGTGCTAACATCATAGACATAATAAAGAGGAGACCCCACAATGGCTGCTTGGGTACAGGAAATATATCATTCTAATATTATGTGTTATTACAATCCAAAGCAAATATTACACAGGTGGCAAAGACTATTATTTATATGTAATTCTTTCACTTTGTCAAAAGTAAGATACCTCCCAAATCTCCTGTTTTTATTTTGAAGGTTTCATAAAGACACGATGTGAGAGAGACGGATTCTCTGCTCTACGTCTCGTCAGTGACGGTAGGTGAAAACTCTCCATCAGGAGTCTAGTCTTTACTGTCTATGGCTAAAATCTCAACACCAACAAAACCGGCTCTATGTTGTAAATTTGAAAACCAGTTAAGATATAAAACACAAAATGTTGATAAATTTATGGTAAATATGTGAACAAAATGAATGTTTTAAATATCTAAGCTGCAAAAACCAGAGACAGAAAGAAAAGAAGAATAGAAGGAAGGAACAAGGAAAGTAATTAAGGAAGGTAGGAAGGAAAAAACAAAAGTACAAATGAAAGAACGACAGACAAAGGAATGAATAAATAAATAAAAGTTCCTCATTTCTCTTATTCAATGAGACAAGTAGACAATGACAGTTTGACAGCGGCAGCCATGTTGGATTCTGAGGCCCAGTCGGACTTTCCGGGTCAGATTAAAAACTCCTGGACTTGTTTCAGGTTGTTGTTCGGTTAGCATCAGAGTTTTTACCGGCGGGATGCAGGGCTCGCTGCCCTGGCGGTTTATCTGTCTGTACGGCAGCAGGTATTCATCGGCGTCGACCACGTCGTCATCAGAGCTCAGCAGGCGGGAGAAAAGCCTCCGATCGGACGGACTCGGCAGGTTGCCCTGGGAAACAAGTCAGAGACAAGCAAAACAGTCAAATATACTTTATTATCCCAAATTTGATTACATTCACTTCTTATATTTTTCGAAAAGTAAAGAGAAACCCCAGAATTGTTCTGTTAGTGTTTTACAGTAGGATCAGGTGGAGCGGGTGGAGGCGGTGGCGTACCTGTATGACCAGGTACCTGGACGGGTCCCGGGCCATCTGGGAGAACTCGCCCACCAGCTCTCTGAACCTGGGCCTGCTGGACGGGTCGATCATCCAGCCTGCAGAGAGACGGGGTCAACACACTACCATGAGGAAACGGCCCCAGCCAGCCTGCAGCGCCACCTGCAGGGTCAGCTCTTACACTTCAGGATGATCATGTAGACTTCGATGGTGCAGATGGGAGGCTGCGGCAGACGCTCCCCGTTCTCCAGCACCGAGGCGATGTCTTTGGCCGGGATGCCGTCGTACGGTTTGGATCCGAACGTCATCAACTCCCAAACCGTCACACCTGCAGAGACAGGAGTGACTTTAGCTTGGTTAGCCTAGCCTAGCCTAGCTTAGCAATAACACCACAAAAAAGGAAAAACAACAATTTCCTCATTTTGTGCAGGAACACACTTCACCATTTATAGTTAGAACGACTCGTAGCTGTCCTGTCAACGGATTCGTCTACCTGATCAGGTAGATAAAATATCACCTGAACTTTTATTCAGTCTAAATCCTCTGGCTGTTCGGTTTCAGATGTTTAAAGCGGCTAACAGAGGGTGAAGGCAGGTAGGTGGCGCTGTGGGGACGGTTCCTCACCGTAGCTCCACACGTCGCTCTGATGGGTGTAGGTCCACTGGAGGATCGACTCCAACGCCATCCACTTAATGGGAACCTGTTCACAGAGATGCAGCAGTGATTCATCTGACAGGTTTTCAGTCCGAACAGCAAACAGAAACCAGTCAGGCGTTGCCATGGCACCTTTCCTCCGTCGGCGTGGTATTCCTTCTCGTCGGCGGTCAGCAGCTTGGACAGACCGAAGTCTGTGATCTTGACGTGGTTTGGGTTTTTCAGCAGGACGTTCCTGGCTGCCAGGTCGCGGTGCACCAGGTGGCGCTCTTCCAGGTAGTTCATCCCCTGAACCAGCAGGACACAGTGAGTCATTTAACAAACCAGAACTAACCACTAAACAGATAAATAAATATTTGAATTCCATTATTTTGTCCAGGTTATCATGAAATGTTGGTTTTAACTTGAAGTCAGTGTTGGGAAAAGTTCCCCAGACCGTGTGATCCAGAACAACCCAAATTCCCTCTAATCTCCTGACCCAGTTGAAATTTTCCCAGCATCTAAACATTTCAGACGGGACTGAAGAGATTAACAGTCCTTCATCCTGATGCGTTCAGGTTAACGAGCCTCAGCAGGATTACTGAGCTTCCTGGCTCACCTTGGCGATCTGAACACACCAGTTCAGCAGCCACTGGCCGCAGATCCGCTCCTGGTGCTGCCGGACGTAGTCCAGCAAGCAGCCGTACGGCATCAGCTGCGTCACCAGCTGGACGGCCGACGTCAGGCAGATGCCCAGCAGGCGGCAGACGTGAGGATGGTCCACGCTCGCCATCACGTACGCCTCCTGCAGGGAAACCGGCAGAGTCACAAACACCAACAGTCCATGAATATCACACAGTCATCAGGTCATCTTTAATAAAGAATTAGTTTATAAAATTAAACAGTTTGATGCTGTATGTAAGAGTCATATTCATTTCATTAATAATGAACTATATGTGTACATAACTATGCAGAGAAATACGAAACTATGAATTGTTTTAGTTTACATTAATAGTCAATAAACAGAAGAACTCTGCAGATATTTAGATGGTCAGATAAATTTTAATTAAAGTCATTTATAAATCTACAAAGTAACAACTATGATGTGATGTGGAATGTTTGTTCCAAAAACTAATAAATACTACGTTATTTTTAAAAATTAATAAAGTGATTTTAAATCAGAAATTCACTTTATGAAACCACAAAATAACATTAATTTGTTCATATTCCATATTAATTCTGATTTATGCAACAATATTAAAACACAGATTGAAGAAAGACAAATAAATATACATTTTATTGATCTTTTTGCTCTTTTTTCATCCTTTTTGAATTTATCAAGTGAAAATTGTCCTACTTGAGTTCCCTTTTCTGCACTTGCTAACATTTTCTGACCGTTTACTTTTGAACTTAATTCTGGAAACATTTCAATATAAATCTCAGTTTATCCAAATGTTCACTGCTACGCTCAGCTTCTGTTTTGTGACAGAAGTATTTTCTTTGTATTATCGTCTAGTTTAACGTATTCAGAGGTTTTGTGGCTTAACATCCATTCCATCAATCACCCTTTAACTGTGAATGATACATATGCAGCATATTGTCACATGTGGTAGGAAACAGCAGCTGTTGGAGACGTGCTGCATGGATGAGTCCTACGCTGATGTACAACATGATCTCTGATGGTTTGAAATGAAGAACTGAAGGACGGAGGCAGGAGAGTCCATCAGGATACCAACAGGAAACTGTTGAATATCCTGTTTAAAGAATCCTAGACAGAATGTAAATCCATTCTCTGCTAGTGAATCACATCAACCTGTGGGATCAGCGTTAAGCTCAGGATTGGTTTGTGATTAACGATGAGAACAGAAACAGTAATCCTAATAAATACTGGTGCTGTCCAAAGGGAACAGACCCAACACTCTACTGAACCTTGTTCTTTCTGTTCAGAAGAGTCAACACAGTTAAAGACGTAAAACACAAGACAAGATGAGGGTTGGAGTCCCTCCACGGCTCTCGAGCAAACCGAACCAGAGGAGAAGCAAAGCCTTACGTCCAGAACTTCCTGGTTGACTTTAGGTGACGTAGCCTCTCTCAGAACTTTGATAGCGACTGGGATCCGGATGTTTTCTCCGTCAGGGTTCCATAAACCCTGAACAGACAGGCATGAAGTGAGTCATTTCATCATCTCAGGAGGAAAGAGTTTCTGCTTTCAGCCATCGCTGGTACCTTGTAGACCGTCCCAAAGGCCCCGGAGCCCAGAACTCGGTCCTTCTTGAACTCCGTCTCCTTCAGGATCCTCAGGAAGGCCTGATTGGGAGCCTGACCGCTCGGGGTTAACGGCTCCACCAGCTGCAACATGTCCAACAACATCAGACTCAACCAGCTTCGGAGTCAGAAAGTTTGTCTCCGTTTGACTTTCTCGAATCACTTCCAAAGCCAGAGTTGTGTCTTAAGAGTGACACTCACCTCCTTCTCCTGGAGCAGACGCCGTATTGTCCTTTTCCGTTTGATTCGCCGGCGCCGCAGTAGAACCAGGATGAGCAGTGACACAATTACAGTGATCAGGAGTCCACTGACCACACCCACTGCCAGAGAGGAGTGTCCGCTACCGCTGGTGGGAAACACAGAGACCAAAAACAGATGAGTCAAAAAAAACGGTCCGGTTTATACATGTTCTCATCCATACTGAAAGAAATCATCATGTGAACTTCCAGGGTCATTTACATCGACATCAATAGATTAATTCCTGATCAATATGATGTCATTATTTCTATCCCGCCCAACGACTCACAGGAAGGTTGACTGGCATGAAGAAGGCTAAGCTAACCCAACAGACTGGTGCTATGTTTGGGCAGAGCATTGCTAGTGGATTTGGTGTTGATGTGTAAATTATTATTATTTTTTATTTTCTCTGCAAAGACGTTGGTAAGTTCACTACAGATCCTGTTAGTTCAGGTGGTTCAGTCAGAACAGTTTGTCAACCAGTCGACTGGCAAATAAACTCAACATTGTTGATACTTTTGTTTATGATTTGTTCATGTTTTGCTGAATGTTTGTGGTTTTTATTTGTAGTTTTACCCTTTACATCCAGACAGTCCAGGACCAGAACACCTGAGACACAAAGACAGTAAAATAAACCTTCAGTTTTTTCTCTGCTGGTTTAAACTCCTCAGACTTTACATGTTGAAGTTTCAGTAAGAGGTTTTACCCTTGGCTGCAGTTCTGATGGCACGGCTGGCATTGACCCATCTTATCTGCATATTTCCAGATCAGAGTGTCTCCGTCTCCCATCATGCCGTGGGGGCAGCGAGGGATGCATTGGCGGCCATCTTGAAAGTGCGCACACTTGGAGCAGTTGGCTGGCCCCTGCACAAAAAAAGGTTTAATACTCAGAGATAACAGAAATTCATGCCAAGCATTTAATTCAAATTGCAACAAATTATTTCAAAAGGTCAGTTTATGGCGTCAAAGAGAAAGAGTTTCATCTCAGAAGAAGATGAAGGATACTTTTTGGATATGCAGTGTTTCTCCTGTGAGTAAATGGAATTAAAATGTAAAAGCTCTAATCTTTCAGACATTGGTTGAGTTGATTGAACTCACCGGACCGTAGCAGGTCAAGCTGTCAGTCTGCAGCAAACACTCCTGGTGACACTGAACACACCTGCTGTCCACCTGGGCCTCTCTGGGTTCACTGCACCAAGAAACAAAAAGAAACTAAATTCAGTACGTAAAGAATAGTAAAATTACATCAGAACTATAGCTGATGTGCAGACTGCAGGTCTCTCACCCCTGCAGCAGGTTGCAGGATGGCACACAGCGCCCCCCTCTGTCCACATGCAGACAGGAAACACACATTGTGGGCCCCGGGCCCCAGCAGCCATCCTCTGAGCACTCGTTGTTGCAGGTTTGATTCCCACTGCTGGCGTCATTCACTATGGTCTGGTCCTCAGATCGGAACAAGCGCCTCCAGTTGATGGTGTTGGTGTAGCGCAGCTCCGGCGTGTTCTTCAGGATCACATTCCCAGCGCTCACCTCCTTCAGGGAGCGCAGACCGAGCCACTGCAGGTGACTCACCTGAACCACCACAAAACTAAACCCTCTGGGAGGAAAACAACACAGTTGGTCCACAGCTGGGAAAACTACAGACAGAAAGAAACACGGAAACTCACCTGGAAAACGTAGTTCTTCCTCTGATAATTTCCAGGTTCTCGAACACAGACAGAGACGTCATGTTTTCAGGCCACCACATGATCACCAGGTAACCTGCCACACCAACAAGCTGAACTCAGGCTGGTTTCTGCAGACATGTTTCTGATATAAAGACAAAGCTAACAGGAAACCTACCAGTGATTTCCTTCACTGTCGTCAGGTTCCACAGATGCTCAGGATCCATCGGCCCGATTCTGTAATGCGGATCCCTGGAAGAACAGCCGTTACATAATCACCGAATATTCAACCAGAACCAGTTTCAGAGACGATAACAGTCAACACTGGACATAAAGTCATATACAGCTTTCAGTTTGGACTATTAAACTCTGGATTTATGGATCATATATTGTTTCTTATGTTGGCATCAATCAAACATTTGTTTGTGAAGCATGGAAGAACTTCCAGTTGAACTTGACCTGAGAGCTTCTGGACTCATTTATGGTTTAGTGTCTAATTTTCTGACCCTAAACTCTGATCTGTGTCTCACCACCATTCAGAATAATAACTCTTACTGAATCCATATGCAAGTATTAATCAGTTGGAAGGAGCTTTCATTTTCAAGGAGCAAATTTAAGAGTCTGTGTTTCCCTTGGTGACCTGTCCAGGTTGACCCCTGGAGATCGGCACCAGACCTTCCTGACCCCACAGAGGGTCAGGATGATGGAAGGATAGAAATGTAAAAAGTGAAGGTGAAGACGTTCTCACCCTTCAAAGGAGTTCCTGTTGAGGATGATGTCGCCGTTGATCTTGGTGCAGTTCCTGAAGGACCCGATGTTTGTTGAGTTGACAGCAATAGTGTTGGTTAGAGACCCGATTCCAATTCCATCACACACTGCAGGAAGAACAAGAACAACTCTGGGAATCTGCTCTGTGTGGGTGTGTGTGTGTGTGGGTGTGTGTGTGTGTGTGTGTGTGTGGGTCTACCTTTGGGACAGACTCCGTCGCATGGTTTGCAGCTCCGTTTGCCATTCTCATCTACCTCCAGCATTCCTGCACTGCAGGATCGAACACATGCTCCCTCTGTCACCACATAGTTGCCTGTGAACGAAGACAAACGTTAAGGCAACATCAGATTCTAAACGACGGCCGACTTACTGACAGACGTTTACCAGCTGCAGGACAGATTTAATCAAGCTGCATTTTCAGGAACCTCAAACATCGTCACATAATCAGTTCTTCATCTGAAGTGAACTATTTCTACATGTAACTCTGCAGCCTACAGAGGCCACTGAAGGCTGGATGATCTGATATGAATGTTTTTTTATACTTACTAGGGCATTCCTTGACACAAGCGGCTCCAAACGTGTACTTGGCGTTGGGGTTGTCCACCACCTGGTGGCTGGCGCGGTCATAGATTTTCGGTGCAGGACAGGTGTCCTTACAGGTTCCTTCATCGTTGAAGTCCCTGCAGGCCTGCGGGAAGAAACGAGGAACAACTGGAGTTAGAAACTAAATGAAACCAGAATAAAAATGAAACAAAGACGGGACATGAGCTGAACGTCTGTTAGCTAAACAGTAGAGCGGATCTTTGTGACTAACAGGAAGCAAAACTCTGGAACTGTTGAGAAGATTATGTCTGAGCAGAAAGAAATTTATAAAAATCTCAATGAATTTCCACCAGTGATAAAGAAAAGTTTATTCCAAAGCCCAGATGGTGAAACTCACTCACTACCTACATGATGATCATTTATGTTCTTGATATTTCTGGCTTGTGACTTTTAGACCAAAATACATTTACACTTTTTTAGCTAATATATTGAAGATAACCTGGATCCATCCATGATCTTCTTAATCCAGGTGAAGCCCAGATTTCCCTTTGCCAGTCACTGGAGTCAGCTCCTCCTGGTGGCCAGACAGGAACGTAGATCGACCAGTAAATCAAGAAGTTTGTTTTTTGTCTCGGCTCTCTTTTCACCACAGCAGGCCGGTACAGCGCTGGCTTCACTGCAGACGCAGCACCAATCCACCCATCAGTCTCCTGATCCATTTTCCCTCATTCATGAATAAAACCTCGAGACACTACAGCTCCTCCACTTGGGGCAGGACGTCTTCCCTGATCTGGAGAAGGTACTCTGCCCTTTTCCCTCAAGACCAGGATCAACACTCGGTTGAAATCCCTCCAGTGAAACCTGGAGATCACGTTCTGATGAAGGCAGAAGAACCACATCGTCTGCAAAAAGCAGAGATTCGATCCTCAGACAATAGATCCTCAAGATCCTGGCTGTGCCTAGAAATTCAGTCCATAAAAGTTGTGAACAGCACAGATACAAAGGGCAACTCTCAGTGGAAACAAGTCTTTTTAACCTCTGCCAGCTCTTGCACCAGTTTAAACCTAACAGCCTGAATCAAAGGACCTGTAACCTCATCCTCCTGCAGTGACCTCACAGCTGACCTCACCTTCTCCAAGTCCATAAAGCCCCTGTACCTCCCAGGCTTTTCCATAAAAGTAATTATGGAAATCAAGAATATCAGTAGCAACATTCATGAAAAAAGTCATTGAAGTCAATAGAACTTTTACATGAAATGTGATTCTGATCATGTGATACGGACCAGACAGTCTGTGGCTCTGGGTCCGGTGCAGCCTGCAGCACAGTGTTCGTTGCAGCAGTCGATGGGTTTGGGACCGCGGCACCTCCTGCTGCACTGCTCGGCACACAGCAGCTGGGTGACTAACGGGGTCAGAGGCAGATTCATAAACTCACTCAACACAAACAGGCAGGAAGGTGGAATGGAAAAGAAACAGTGGAAGACTTTACATTTCTGGCAGTGACCCGGTCCGGGCGCCCAACACGACCCGTTAACACAGCCGGGGTCACACTTCTGACCTGCAGACACATTCATGTTACTGGCAACGCTCAGCCAGGATCAGAACATTAATGAATATTTTAGAAATGTTTTCCATACATTGGCGTTCAAACGCGTGTGGTATGAGGTTCATGGTGGGATTGCTGGTTTTATCCACGACGTCCCACCAGTTGATGGTTTCCATGTTGCACAGCAGAGGGTTGTGGCTGATCTTCACTCCTCCTGACAGAATCTCTGTTGGAGGAAAACAAACTGTAACAATGAACGTCTGTAAAAATACAGGCTTCACTCAACAACTGAAAAATTATTGATGATGCATTTCAGTCATTTTAAAAACACATTCAGGACGAACAAGAGACGAAACATGAAATCAGAAACATGTCGGCAGACACTAGATTAGATGTTTCCATTCTTGAACATTTTAAGTCTGATAAGAAGAACCTAAATAATCTGGAGGTTTATTCATAAATGTGATATTTCTGACTTTTCCTTATTCACTAAACCTTTCTGCTTCTGTAAACCGTTTTGTGGTAAATAAAGAGAAAAGCATAAATTTGTTAACCAGCCACCAAAAAAGTCCAGCATTATGAAGCCATGTGTTCACAGCAGAGGCGTGAATCAACCAAACCAATCAAGCTGAACATCGTACGTCATCAGGCACAAATTGCCAAGGAGCGGTCTGTTTCCTGCTGTCAGATCTCAATGTTCTGTTGAAAGAAGGCTTTTAAAGGATCCTGCAGCTCCACCCACTCAACCAGCTGCCAAGAACTCCAACTGACAAACCTTTATTTGCGCAATCCTGTGGATTTAAAGGCTCCTCCAGCCTTGTCCTACACATTTATGACACATCAGCTAATATTCCCTCAACTACAGACTTTCTCTGCGGTTTCTGTTGGTTTGGGACGCATCTGTAACGTTGACCCTTCTCCTCCTGGTTGCTGACACTTGCTGGTGTTTATAACATCGTCCAGATGTTGCTCCACCCACCGGTCAGGTTGCTGAGCTGCAGCTGCTTCAGGCCAACCTGGTAAACATCCGGTGACGACGGGTTCTTTTGGTAGTTGGACATGACCAGCAGGGTGAAGCTGCCCTCGTAGAGATTCTGTCCCCGGATCAGACGCAGATTGACCAGTGGGATGGTGGACACCTCATTCATGGCGATCAGGACGTAACCCCCGACTTCCTGGATGGACTGAAGAGGCAGAGAGAAAGAGCTGAAGACCTGAAAAACTATCCAGTAACCGTCAGCCGAGGCGTTATGACTGGGTTTACATGAACAAGTCAGTTCAATATTTTATAAGAAACAACTGGAAGCTCAAATTAATGGTCACATTTAAAATAAGTTTTATCATAAAAGATTGTTTCTTGAGTTTAGGAGCCTTTCTGTGCCTGAATGATTAAACATTAGAAGAACAAAGATCAGAGGAAAATCTGGTTGGAAAGAAAACAGATGATGATGTTTGGATCAGGAGTTTTGTTTGCGTGTCAAAACCTTTCAGAAGATAAAAATGTAAACCTTAGAAGAACAAAGAACTGAAAGTGACGTGATCAGTTTGACATGTCAGGTGTTGCAGCGTCTTTAGAAACTTTATCAGGCGTTTGATCAGAAACATGTCCGTCCAGAGGGAAACCAGCAGCGCCTGATGTAACGTGATGATGTAACACGGATCGGACTCACCTGGAGGAAGGACAGGTCCTGCTGCTCCTGGGTGTAGGTGATCTCCAGGTTCTCCAGAACCACGTTGCAGCCGGAGTACATCTTCTTCATTTTGCTGTAGTGATTGTCCAGCATGGTCATCTGGTTGCTCGTCCCTTGGCACACTGAAACAGACACACAGAGTTCACTGCAGTTCCTCTACCGGCCACTGTGTGGTGCCGTTTCCCTGGTGACCATGGCAACACAGAGTTTAAGGACAAAAGATTAAATTTACTGCAGCATCAAACTTCTGCTCTTAGAAAATTACAGACAGGTGATAATTCAGAACCTTAAAAAGTATTAACTCCGTTTTAGATTTTAAATTATTTCTGGTTAAAAACCAAATGTTAATATCAAACAAACAAAACTTCTCTTTACTAAGAGAATCCATATATGTCTTCCAATTAATTCTGACTCTTCCTCATTCTTCAGACGCGTGCCGATGTTTTACGGTTACACCCTCTGAGCTGTTCAGGTGAAGTTTCCACTCAAACACTTAAAGGAGCATAAAGACAGACGGTCAGAGGAGTGGCACATCCAGCAGCAAAGGCTTAGAGGAGTTGAACCAGTCAGTGAGGAATGAAGCTCTGCAGGCTCACGTCTCTGTTAGAAACAAACCGGCAGCTCAGGAGACAGAGGTCAAGGGTCGGCAAGGTCTCTGAGTGGGTTCTGCTTCTGAACTGAGAACTGAAATCAGTTCCTGTCTGAGCAGAATGACTGACGACAGGCTGGTTTTCCTGCTGCTCTGATTCAGCCACACAGATCAGATCGAACCATTTCAGGAAGGAAGGAGGCCATGTTGGAACATCATCAGACTCAGCATCCTGACAGTCAGAACCAATCATTAGGCCCAGATCAGAATCAGAGTTTTACTTTTATCAGCTGTGAACTGAGATCAGCAGCACATTTTCTGAAACTCGTTTTTATTTATATCCATAAAAGCATAAACTGAAAGTAAAAATCAGATGCAGGTGAAACACTTTAGCAACTGGGAATTAGAAAAGTTGCTACGTTTCTGCTGGGAAAGTTCAAACCACAACTGTAACTAAATCTGAAGGACAAATAAATGAACTGAATGATGATCTGATCAGGTTAAAGGAGGAGTTATTGATGACTGGAGGCAGATTGGAGCTGATGGACCCCCGGTGTAATTCTCCCGGGGCCCCGCTGACCTTTGGGCCCTGCTGACCTTTGGGCCAGCCCTGGATGCTCCGTCCACCAGATGAACCAACATGTGTCCAACACTAACAGCTCAGAGATGAACGGCGGTTTGTTCGAACTCCCTCAGCTGATGAAACTGATGAAGTCTTTCCTCTGAACTCTGAGTCTCTGGCTGAACTCCTATTGGCTGATTTCCTGCTGTGATGTCACAGAACCAACACAGCTGAGCTGGGAGTGATCCTGATTGGCTGCCGGTTGGCTGAGGGGCCGTCCCATTGGTCGGAGCCTCATGGGGAACGCTCCACATCTGGACTCAGGCGTAATGACTTTTCTTATTTATTCCTTTCTTTCTTTCCTCTCCATCCCTCCTTCTATCTTCATCCTCTGTTTTCTTCAGGCTTTCCATCTATTTTCACTCCTTCATTCTTTTCCTTCCAATCTGCTTTCATCCCTTCTTCCTGTTTCTCTTTCCTCCATCCATCCTCCCACTCTCCTCCCAGGTGTCTCTCTTCTCTCCCACTCGTTTATTCCCATCTCTACATTAAAGATTCCCAAACATCCTTATTTTCCTTCTCTCCTCAACATCCGTCTGCGTTCATCTTTCATTTCTCCTCATTTCTCTTCATTTCTCCTCATTTCTCTTCATTTCTCCTCATTTCTCCTCATTTCTCTTCATTTCTCCTCATTTCTCCTCATTTCTCTTTTTCTCAGAGTCTCTTCTTCAAACCGTTAAGATCTCATTCAGTTATTCCAGAGGAATCAGCTGAATGCAGGCGTTTGGTCCAGTTTGTGTTGATTTCATACGGTTCTTTACAGAATCACAACCAGAACAGAACCGGATCAGAACCGGACCAGAACAATCAGAACATGACAGGAAGCGATAGATGAGCTCAGAGAAACGTCTGAGCAGAACTCAGTTCCTCTTTACGCCTGAAGGCAAACCAAACTAGTGCAGAAATATTAATTATTATTATGGTTTTTCTCTTGTGGACATTTCTAAAATAACTGAAACATAAATAAATAAAAATGAATAAAACAATTATTTTAAAAATGTGCCAAAGCAAATGTGGCGAAAAGCTAAAATATTCTGAAAGATGATGAATCCGATCATGTAAATCCACAAAGCAGCAATCAGGGAACAAAATGCCATAAATTACTTCATGTTTTCATCTCTGGATGTAAAACGACAAAATAAACAAGATTTTAACGACCCGTCGGCTTCCAGCTTCAGATTTCCAGGCCATTGTTAAAATACTGAGGATGGTTCTGCAGACTGAGTCACATGGAAACAAATAAAACTTCGTTCCTTCCTGTTTTCTATATTTGCTGGTTCTACTCCCTACAGTGTGATTTTTCCAAAACTAAAGTGTAGTTATTGTTCTCTGAGTGACCATAAAGTCTCAGATAACTCAGTCAGAAACATCCCTGTCTCTGGTTTTAGTAGAAAACTGAGTGGAAGGTAAAATGTGGTGATAAACAGTTTGTTTGCTCAGGAACTGGTCGGTCCGGTTTGAGTCTCCAGCAGCTCCACTGAAACCCGACAGGCTGAGAGTTAAAGATAGAACCGAGTGACGACAAAACTTCAAGAGAAACATTCATGTCACAAACTAAACACTTCAGTTCATGTTCAGCTGCATTAGTGCAAAAACACTAAACCTTAACAAGTGTTTTGTCTAGTTCACATAATGATGAGGAGGATCATTAAAGCATTACTTAGACAATATGATAATGTGATACAATACAGTTAAGCTTCCTCTGTTTTGTCCATTTTAATGTAATTATGCACAGTTATGAAAACAATGAAGCTGAAACAGGAAACATCAGAATATCCCAACATTTCATCTGATATGGAAATATGAAATCTTGACGGTTTTCTATTCGTCAGCTGAACTTCAGTTTTTATGTCTGTGCAGCAAAATGTAACTTTTTAAACTTCTTCCTCTTTTCAAAGCCATAAAAGTCCAAATTTTCCATGAAAAGAGAAGAACTGAGGCAGACGGACCAAAATGCCTCACATGTTGGTTTAACGAACTCCATTCCGTTATCACATGAATCTCTGCTTGTTTTACTTGCTGCCGTCAGATTAGTGGAAATGAATGTTCCTGAAACTCTCAGCAGATCCCAATCACAGCGCCGGCCAATCAGAGGGAAGATGGTTCAGCCTTTTTCTCAAAAAACACAGGAGAGATAAGAATCACACACACACACACACACACATCTGCAACCTGCAGCACATTGTGTCTCTCATTGCAACGCTCCTGTTTTGGTTCTGCTGCTCAGACAGACTCGTGTTTGTCGGGACGATTGGATTATCAGTAATCGACCAGCTGATGATTCCTCAACACACTTTCTGTGTTCAGCCTGAACTGAGCCTCCCTGTTTGTGACACACTGAGCTGCTCAAACCATGAACCCAAACTGGTCAACAAGACCTGAACATGTTGACCCAAAGTCAGACTTTAGACCCAGAAACAAGTTTAGGTCCAAACAGGTTCTGTCCAGGAACAGAACCTGGTCCAGGAACAGAACCTGGTCCTGGAACAGAACCTGGTCCAGGAACAGAACCTGGTCCTGGAACAGAACCTGGTCCTGAACAGAACCTGGTCCTGGAACAGAACCTGGTCCTGGAAGGCTGCAGTCTGGAGATCGTAACTTTTCTCAGCTCCTTTCCTGAAGGATTTCAACCTTCAACTCCACGACTGCTTTTCATTCCTCGTGTTTCTAAACCGATGATCCCAGATGACAGAACAAACGATGGATTCTCTCAGTGAAACTGGAAACTGAAGCTAAATGTAACTAAAATTCTCTGATTTCACATTTTATCCCCTTTTCTGAACATTTAAAATATGTTTTAATTTCTTAACATAAAACTGTTCATATCTCATCTGAGGAGGTCGGAGTACCAGGAGAAAACCTTTAGATGCACAGAGAGAACGTGCAAACTGGGATTCAAACACACAACCTTCCTGCTGCAAGGCATCAGTAACAACAACTGATCCACTAAATATGAGCTACTAATTCAATAAATCCATAACTTTCACCAAGACGACTGGATCTGCAGACGTTTGTCTCATTCTGACGCTTAGAAAACCTAAAACTATTTAAAATAAACCTCAACTTTAAGGATGAAGGTCAGAACAGAGAGCAGAAAGAAACCAACAAATAAAAATATCAACTCCTGATTAATGGGAGAAACAATCTTCCAAACTGCAGGATAATTAATCCATGAAACCAAACAGGTTGAAGAAAAACCAGCAGATTTTACCTGTAAAGTTATTATTTCTCTAAACTTTGTAGAAATTGAAAACACTTTCTGCTTTTCTGTGATACATGTTTCTAAAAAGTTAAAAGGATTCATTGATCTTTGCAACAAGCAGTCTGACTCCCCCTGCAGAGGAAGACCTCTGTCTGTAATAAACCATCTGTGCGTCTGGTTGCCGTCTGTCAGGTTGAACCTGTGATTGAGCAGAAACTCCTCATGTTTGTTTTCCAGATGTAATCAGTGGAAGCTGCTGGCCTGTCTGGACCTGCAGCTCCGTGTTTCTGTCTCCGTTTTCCTTCCTGCTCATCGACTTCGCAGCTTTTCATCCAGTCTTGTTCCTACAGGCTGTTTGATGGAGCAGAAATGTGAAGCGGCTCGATGGCAGCAGATTATTTATGACTGGAAACCTTAAAAAGTGTCTCTAATGAAAGTTTGCTGACATGGAATCGATAGTTTTACGCTCTGAGCGCCTGAAGCTCCAATCAATGGAAACGTTTGTGGTTCCATTCAAATCGTTCTGGTTTTAAACTGCAGTTAAAAGCTTTTATTGATTCATATGAGAGGCTGATCGACTGGACTCAGTTCTGACCTTCCAGATGAACTGATTCCATAATCAGCTTTAAAATCCACCAGCAGAGTTTTGTAAAGTTTCTGGTTTCGTTTAAAACTCAGTTAGGCTTTAAAACAGATTAAAATAATAAACATCCTTCAAACATCTACAGGGAAACAGAAAATCTTCAAGAGAATCTATAAAATACATGAAACAGAAGCTGATATTTATCTGACCACCTGCTGCAGGCCAAGTTTTTAACTCTTTATCAAACACAAAATAATCAGATCTTTCATAATTTTATTCAGTTAAAGCAACAGGAACAAAAACCTGAAGATCCAATAAAAACATGGATCATTTCTGGAGTTTATGACTGAATGACTCAGATCAGTTTATTGTGTTTAAAACATTTTCCTAAAAATGTTCATGAACTGAAAACGAAGCAAAAGAAAATCCAGGAAAATCCAAACAAATCCACTGAGAAACAGGAACCAGAACCGGTTCCACATCAACCCGACCTGCTTCCAAAACTAAAAAAATCAATTCAACTGAATAAAAAGTTTCTTATGAACCTGATAAAAAGCAGCACTGAGTTCATGGTGGTTTGAATATTCACCAAAATAATCATCATTCTACAGACATTTCTCATACTTTAAATAGGACAATGAGTTCAGATGACGACTGCATGTTGTTATTTCTCCCCTCAGTGTGTCTGCAGGTTGTGACCTTGACCTCTGACCTGCAGCAGGTTCCCATGTTGCTCAAGATTCAATCTCAGCTGATCCGACCCAAAGAGTGAAAACACTCAGAGCTGCTTCATCCTGCAGGATGGAAGCTGCAGCTCCATGACCTTTGCTCCTGAAGGTCACAGCAGGCCCAACAGGAAACGGGTCGATTTCCCTGAACAGAACCGGGCAGAAGAGAACCTGCTGGAACATCAGCAGCTAATCACTAAATCTTCCCTGTGCGGATCGTGTTTGATTTGTGCAGTGTGTGTGTTAGCAGTGTGTGTGTGTTAGAGGTGTGTGTTAGCGGTGTGTGTGTGTGTTAGAGGTGTGTGTTAGCAGTGTGTGTGTTAGAGGTGTGTGTTAGCAGTGTGTGTGTTAGCAGTGTGTGTGTTAGCAGTGTGTGTGTTAGCAGTGTGTGTGTTAGCGGTGTGTGTTAGCGGTGTGTGTGCCTCGCCTGCAGCGCTGTGCGCGGCTCGGAGCGAGACGCTGCTTGTCGTCTCTCTGCGGCTTTAGAGGAAAATTCCAGCTTCAGTTTCATCCTGACAGTTAAACTGTAAAGCTGTTTCCCCAACACAGCAGCTTCCTGGAGCAGCTGCTGCTGTTTACTGCTGCAGGACCGGGTCAGAGTTCTGCTGCAGGACCGGGTCAGAGTTCTGCTGCAGGACCGGGTCAGAGTTCTGCTGCAGGTGGATTAGCAGCGGTGACCTTTGACCCGCTGCGTGTCGAAGCAACATGGATCCTGAAAAGCTTCGCCGTCACGGCTGAGGAAGAAAACTCTGCAGGGTTAGGGTTTCCATGACGACCACAGCTTTAAGATAACAACGAGGTTTCAGTGAATTCCTCAGAGCCATCCTCATCATCATCATCCTCATCATCATCAGTTGACCTGCTGCAGGTTCTGCTGGACCTTTGACCTCCCAGAACTTCAAGCTGGATTCATTCTGAGTCTCCAAACCTCAACATGTCTGAATGTTTCAACTTTCTGCCTCATAAAGTGATGATGTTTTATTCCACATCAGAGGCAGAAAATGTGTAAAAATGTGAGTAAAGAGCAGGAGCAGAATGA
>CAEFZY010019760.1:0-78037 GCA_903066815.1 Brachyrhaphis roseni | reverse complement strand
TATATATATATATATATATATATATATATATATATATATATACGAATTTCAGAAACGGTAGATTTTCAAACCTGAAACGAATACATCTTTTACTGAGATAATAAAAATTCTGAAATTTTTTTACTCCTGAATAACATTAGCAATAATAATAAAAAATTTATTTAGGAATATATATATTTTTGTAAATTATGCACTGCTAATAAAAGCAGTTTTATCAAACTGATAGCTCACACTTAGTTATTGCAGCACACTGGAAAGCTCTCACTGTTAACACTAATTAACACTAGTTAACACTGGCTGTCATTAAAATGTTCATACCCATGTGGGTTACAGTGAAGCAGCTGAATTCGACATCACTTTGTCAGCTGTAAGCAGACGTTACACAATAACACTTAAATGATATATGTTCCCTGATGTAGTAATATTGTGTCCGCCTTTTTCCTCTGAGTTGGAAATCCTCCTCTGCAACTTTATTAACTACAAAGCAAATGTAAAGTTTATGCAAAAACAAAACAATGTGGCTGCCGGAACATTTACAAGTGAAAATGAAAACAAGGTCAAGATTTGCATCTCGTTTTCTCATTGTGTTTTGCTTTTTTTTTTGTCAGTGACACTCTTGAACAACTTCACACAGAAGGAGGACATTTTTCTTTTTTCTTATTTTACATCTGTTATTGGAAGTGTTGTTTAAAGCCCCTTTTTACATGTCTACAGTTGCGGCTGAATATGCTTATCTGAGTAAACTCAGGAAATTGTTGATTCAATGTTGTTCTCTTGAAAACCATATTTCACAACAGTGCGTGCTATTTCTAAAACCACCAACCTGTTGCCATCTGGCAGCAGCAAGTTCAGTCTGCAGCCTTAGAACGAGCAACAAGGCATGTAGTGTGTTTAACTGCGCATTCACACATCTGTCCAGATAACCCAGCTGTCCTTTAGTGCTCATAGGTAAAATCAGTGTGTGTCACCGACAAACTACTGGAGAAGGTGATGACATAAAATTATATTTGTTATCAGAATTTAGTTACATTTTAGTGAAATGAAACAAAATGACTGTTTGGGCCAAACATATGTTTTTCCTGCTCTTTTTACCCCCTCTGGAGCCAAGTTTGGGTTTGATTTTGTCTTCATCAGACATCAGGTCCTGATAACATTTTTTCTGCAATGGATTTTTCATAATGTTATGTTTAAAAAACTCCAAATAGCAATGCAAACCAACAACATTGTACTCCTCCATTTTATGTGGAAGGAACATGTTCACAAAGAGAGACGGTTTATTATTAATAATAAACCGTCGTTGCATTTAAAAGATGCAACCTGTCAGAATCGTTAATAATTGGCTTGTACCTGCAGCTTCCACTACATACTATAAGTGCAGGACTTATCCTGACTCCAATACTGGGTATTGGAGTCAGGATCACATCTTCACATCTTCATCTAATAACATCTTGTTATTAGATTTTCAAATGCTAACGCAGAAAACAGAGCATCAGGATAACGGCACAAAATTCTGCTGGATTAAGAATGTTTTAAAGAAGATTTTAAAGGAGCTGAGAACCTAAAAACAACAATTATTGATTGTTTTGATTTCTCTGGATTGAATTGTTCAAATTCAATCCAGAGATCATTTCTTTCAGCAACATTATTAATGGTAAAGTGGATATTTAGGCTTGAAGTAAGTTTTTAATTGATTAAAATAAGGTTTTAATTAATTTGAGTTCTTGCAATTAATACACTGGATTCAATTGGACACTTTAACCTAAACGTAGATCTCAGAGAATTACCTGAGCAATACATCAACATATTAATTCACACCAACTTCAACGTCAGCAATGAGGGCAATTATAGGCAACATGTTTAACATAGATAATGTGTTCATGCACAACTGGGTATGCTAGTAATGCTTTTGCTAATACTGTCAAAGAAATTGGTGAAAATATATCAGCCATGTCTACAATATCAGGGTTTTTTGTTTTTTTTTAGAACTGCAGCTCAGCCAGCTGTTGCAGGAACTAAGAAAAGCCAATAAAGGGTTAATCTGATTTTCTTTCAATTAGCTGTTCTAAATCCACAGTAGTGTAATATTCTTGTCAGTCCACAAATGTGCAAAAGAAAACATTTTTCTCAATGTAGTCTAATGTTATGGTTAGGGTGAACATTAGAGGTTAAAGCGTCAAAAGCCTCAGAACGTTGAGGCAGATGCTTCTCACAGAAACAGCAGCTTAAAATGACGATAAAATAAGGAAGAGTTCAAATTTCTTCATTAATTTTAGCCTCATGGCAACAATTCAGTCAGAAAATGGGCTGAATTGGGTTCCCCACTGAAGTGTCGCTGTTTTATTAAAGCTAGATGAAATTAGCTCGCAAGACAAGTTGATATAAGATATGGGGTTCTTAAGGCAACAATCTCTGTTCAGTATATAATTACCCACACCATCTCTGAACTGTAGAAGATCAAATACGGTCCTATTATTAAAAAAAATGTCCCTGTAGCTTCTCTCAGACAGGGAGTTCAAAAGCAGAAGTAAACGTTGGCTTTGTTAGCAGCTGTTAGCTGGTGGTGCTATTCTCAAAATTGTTTCTGTCTGTCACTGTCACCTTTTTATTAATACAAAGTACATAAAATGCTGCCACATTTGTAACAAACCCAAGGGCATCAAACCCAAGAGACTCCACAGACACTGACTGTCAACCTTACAGCAGGAAACATGCATCCCCACCCCCTGCAAAGAGCTGAACAAGATGTTCATTTAATTAATGTTACTGCAATATTTAGAGTTGTGGTCAACACAACGGCTTCGCTCAGTTCCTCCACTGCCATTGCTAAAACTACAGGCAGACTTCAATTCCAAACCATAAAATCGACTTCATCGATCACAACTTCTCCTTCAGCATGCTGATTGGTCCGTTTTAAATGCTACCAGAGAAATCCAAGTCAATGGGAGAAAGGCCTAATGTTTAAGTTCACACCATGTATTTTACTAGCGTGTGAGAGGTGGGGGGAGGGAGGTGTCGGAAATGCCATGCATCCCACTGACTCTTCTTTCCCTCCTTCCTTCCCTACCCTCCCTCCATGCCCCCTGGGGATTACTGGAGCAGCCCTCCCCTTGACCATCTCCTTGCCCGATAGCCCAGCAGCTGTTCTCCTCAGCGGATTGGCAGCCAGGCCTGCTGGTGTGGGGGTGTGTCCAGCTTGTAATTTTCTGCCTGCATTTTTTTTTTTATTAATATCTTTTCATAAAGTCTCCCCAGTGCTTACGACTCCTGCTTATTTCATAGCCTTTTGTCTTTTTTAAAGGCAGAAATCATTTCTTTCCTCCATTTCACACACACCGCTTTGTTTTGGTTGTCAGGACATCAGCCATGCGCGTATCACTGGGCTCCCTTGACTTTGCTGCAAGTCTCTCTCTCTCTTTCACTCACACACACACATATATGCATAGGAGTGTATGGAGGAGGGAGAGTGGTGGAGGGGTGGACGAGAAACGCGCAAACGCACGCACGCCGTCGCGCTCGCAGGCGCCCCCCCCCCCCCCCCCCCCCCCCCCCCCCCCCCCCCCCCCCCCCCCCCCCCCCCCCCCCCCCCCCCCCCCCCCCCCGCCGCCGCCCCCCCCCCCCCCCCCCCCCCCCCCCCCCCCTCATTCGTCAACGTCTGGCTCATTCTGGCTGGCCTCCGCCTGCAGATTGGAGGACGGAGGCTGCGAGGGAGGGCCGACGGAGGAGAGAGTTGCGAGGCAAAACGGCTGGTCACATGAGCAGAGATCTGTTTACAAACCCGAAGCAGAGCAGCAAGAGAGAGGAGCGAGGGAGAGGAAAGAAGGGGGGGGAAAAAGGCAAACTGCAGGCACCATTATGGACTGAAAAAAAAAAAGGAGCAAAGAGAGGGGGGGAAGCCTGCCATGACAAAGCCAGCTGGAGGTGTGAGAGGCTGACAAACACACTCCGCCTTTGTCTCAGATTTTTTTTTTTCTTCTTTCTGTCTTTTCTTAATCGAAGGAGCAGATGGTTAGAGGGAGAGTAGGATCCCCCCTCCCTACGCGCAAACAAAACACACGCACGTATCTTCTCCGAGTGTCACACGAACACACAGCGGCTATAGAGGACTGCTGGTGACTGCATGGAGCTGTCCTCACTTTGTTTGCTCTTGGAGAAGGAGAACATCGCTGCCTTCATCGCCGAGGAGGAGCGCCGACTGCAAGATCGGAGGACTGGAGGAAGAGGAGACCGGAGAGGGGGGTGAGACTTGTGAAAATCCCCTGTTAGAAAAAGCTGCTTTGTAGGAGGAAGACAACAGCGCAGATTAATGTTGGATTATTGCCTTCGTTGAGGGTTGAGGATTTGTTATTTTAACGCTGGATGTCATTGTAACTGGTGAGAGGTTGTGGTGGTGGGGGGGGGGAGAGGAGACGACACCGCAAAGTGACGCAAAGTGAAGTCAAGGAGGCTCTTTCCCCTTCTCCCTGTTAGAAATGTGAGTATTTCCTGTTTGCAAGCTGCTTGTTGTTTATGTTTCAGTGAGGTTTTGGCATTTTTTTTTAATTTATTTATTTTTTTTACAATAACAAGTCCTCTCTCGTTTCACCAGGCCTCTGTTCCTGTTTGTTCTCAGCCATGTTTCTTTGTTTTCTTCTTCTCTCTCCTTTGGTGACATCATTCAGAAACATCTGAGGTCCCCAGACCCAAATCTTCGCCGCCTCAACTCAACCCGGAGTGGTTAATCCAGATTTGGGAGAATTCTGTGCAGCCCAGACTGCTGAGCCAGCAACAACAACAACAACAACAAAAAGAACCACACCTCCCGAGGATTTCTGGAATCTGAAAATCTCCCATGACTTGTTTCTGAAGGAGCTAACGCAAAGATCCAGGTTAGGGAGGAAAAACCTTCGCTAAGAACTAAGAAAGAAACAAGTTACGGCATCTGAGCCTCCGGATCCACTGCTTCTGGCGTTTCTCCAGGCTCTTCTCCTGACAGGGCCCTGAATTCACTGCTGCCTCCTTGGGAGTCGGATTTCATGCAACCATTCCAATGGTGTAACGGTAAGTGAGTGGATTTCACCGCCGACCAGTAAATACACGCGAGGCGGTGGTAGTCTGCAGACTTGACTGACGAGATTGAGATAAAGCAGGAAGTGATATGTGTGTGATAAAGCTGAATTCAAGGATATTTTAAACCTCTCTTGTTACTATTTTCTGGTACCTGTTGCCTTAGGTTGCACACTGCAGGTCAGCTGGCTGAGAAAAAAACAAAAGAAAAACTGTAAGACACCCTAAGAAACTTTATTGGTCATGTTGTGGAAACCAAAGGAGTGTCGTTGGTAGCTCTTATGAAACTAATGTTATTTTAAAACTACAGTTGGAAAACATAAGAACTGCATGTACATTTGTTTAAAACTGCATAAGGCAGCGGACTGCAGGCTAGCTACCCGCCTGATCAACTGGGTCATATCAGCTTGGCACGGTCCAGTTACCCGTACACCAGCTGCTGAAACCATGCCAAATCAAACCAAACCTTCACACCGTTCACATGGATTAACCCCTTAAAATGTAATCTTGACATGCTTGTTCCTAAGAACACAAAATATCCTCTCCCCAAAATCTGCTGTAAAAATATTAAACATTGATATTTTTCCCACTTTATATGCCTGATCATCTCAAACTGATCACTAGCCGTATGTCATTGGTTTTGTGTACACACAATGTATATTCGTTTAAAACTGCGTAACGTCTGATGCTCCTTGCGGATGTCCCTACTTGACCCCGTACCCTCATAAATCTCCTAACCCTCCCTGTGCCATGACAAACTCACCCCCCCTGCCCGCAGCCTGCAAGCTGGACCCATTCCCTCACTGTAAAGAGGGACACATGGTCACTTAGAGGCTGGCAAACAGCATTCTGTACAGCAAATTAATAGGAACACATGTGGTCTGTGGAAGCGGGGCTTCCTCCTCTATGGTTTGACCAAATGGTGCTTTTTTTTATTTATTTATTTTTTTTCCCTGAGAGTACGTTCTGTTTAGCACACCCCCACTTTCCCAGCAACAAATCCCAACCACACGGCCTCCCCCTCACACTCTGACACACACATGCACACACACCCCTGCACTCACACTCCGCCAGTCATCTCGGAAGATTCTGTGGAACAGATGGTGTCGTGACAGAAGTGCTGTCCATCCTTCATGTTTGTCTTGTTCACAGGCAATTAACGCTCAATCCTGCGAGCGCCTCAGTTGCCACTGCAATGCCAGGCACAGATCCCCGGACACACCTGCGTGTGGCGTTCAAACCCACAAGACATTTTGTACCCGTCAGCACCAAGAGGATGGGGATCTGTTGTTGGTGGACTCTGGTGTTTTAGGTTTTAGGCTGATTTATTAATTTATTGTCTTTGCGCTGTTAATGTCGTATTATTTCAGGAGGGCTTTGAGATTCTCTGGTAAATTTGATGAGAAACTATCGTTATTCTTCATTGAAATGCCAGATAAGGGTCGATACTAGAGGTGTGCTTATTTTGGTGTCGATCTGATTGGGCCAGTATTCTAAATATTCATTATCTAAGTATTATATCAAACTTCTGACCTTTGTGAGTTATTGTGGTTTCTCCTTTGAATTACTTTGTTAAAGCCCAACTAATACTTTAGTTTAAACTTGTGTGTATTGTTTTATGGATTGAGAATAATTCAAATAAAAATCTTTGAGAAACTAGAATACCAAAATAAATAAAAAATTTCAAGAAGGAATCTGAAACTACAGTATTGATCTTATCACACTGATATTGTAACAATACCGATACAGGCCTTGTATCGATATTATCGATATTGTGGATCGATTTGCTCACTTTTACCAGAACCAACTTTTCAATAAACCGTGTTGCTCGGATGGAAACAATCTGTATTGTGAACCACAAATCACTATCTATATGCTATGTTTACAATGAATGCACCAGTTTTTGTTTATTAATTTTTTGTAAATGGTCATAACAATTAACAGCATCATCGCATTTTTGCTCTCTTTCTAATAATGTGCGACTCTATTGTGGGTCTTCGTAATCCAAATATGGTATGGCTCACTTTATAAACTCTAAAGGAGTTTCTCACAAAAATTGTGAGGAAAAAGTTGCTGAGGAAAGCATGTTTATTCCAATGTTTCTGTTGATAAAGGCAACAAAATGTCAGTTTTAATACAGCAAACATATGCAGAAACATATTTTTAAAAAGTAACATAATTAGGTTGCAGTCACTCATTTGAAACGACAAAAGAACAAGGGAAAGCTTCGGCGTGATAAACGTACCGAGTGACAAACTTGTGCATTTGAACGCTCTTCTCGGCAGGATGCCTTTGTGGTTTGAGTTTTCATCGCTCTGAACAGTACTGCAGCATGACGTCCGACATCTACCACCTCCCCCTCAACATCTATGTCATCGTCCTGGGCATCGGCCTCTTCGTCTTCATGCTCAGCCTCATCTTCTGCTGCTACCTTTTCAGGTGAGGTCGTTCGTCCAGTAGCTGGGAGAGAAATCAGACTGAAAATAGATTGGGCTAAAGCAGACGAAAAGAAGAAGAATAATTAAGTAAATATTTTTAGAATGGACATATATCTCACTCTCCACTAGAATCAAAACCTGCTATTTTGTGTTTGTAGCCTTTTCTTTTGTCGTTTGTTGCTCGTTAGCAAATTACTTCTCACCAACTCTGCAGGTGGATTTGCATGAACTTAGCAAGTTGAGACCTTTCACCTCGTCCTTTGATGTTCAGCCACATCCCTGCTGCCTCGGTTTTCTCGCTTTCTGCGCACGTCTGTGTTACTTTCAGACGGAGCAGGCAGCTGCTGTCTGTGAAAGCCACTAAGCGACACCTGTCCGCCCAGGGGGCAGAAAGACAAAGGTGGCGACAAATTTGATGAGGAGGAAGCCAGACCAAAAAAGAGATATTAGAGGAGTACTAAAGAAACAAACAAACAAAAAAACAAAAAGAAAAATAACAATTGCTGTATATGAACTAGTTCTGTGACTGTTTCTCAGTATGTTTATGCACAAACGACACCCTTCATGTTTATTGACACCACTGGTAGCTGAATAAAAAGCTTTACATATTTTCTTTTTGCATAAAAAAACATTCACTTCTTTGTAATTATTTATTTAAAACAAATAATTCCACAAACAGAACTATTTATTTTTAATAATCATCTGTGCAACGTTTATTGGCACCTCGGACATTCCAGTGTATTAAATGAAGCTAATGCTGCCATAATGTACCTTTTGTGGTCATTCTGAATGTCTCCACACTCTAAATTGTTTCACAAGTTTTTTTCCCTGCTGGCATAAAAATGTGACATGATGAGAGATTGCCGTTTCTCTTATCCGCCCCAGAACAGGAAATACAAGACAACATGCCACACTAGTTATCTTCAAAAACAAAGATAAAAGACATTTGCTTAGGTGTGTGGGTGGTACATTGCTAGCATGAAAGTCGTAAGTGTTTGACTTTGGGGCTCTTCAGCACACGGCGCTCCTGTGTGGATTCTTTCTGGGTATTCTGGTTTCCTCACACAGTTCAAAAATATCCATTTTAGGTTAACCGGTCTTTTATGCCCTTAGTTATGTGTGTGTGTGTGTGGGTGTGTGTGTGTATGCTGGGAATTTACCTGGAACTGCTAATCAGATAAAACCTATGTTGAGCTTTTTCAGAATAAACTATCTCAGTCTGGTCTGAAAAAAAGAATTAAAATGTTTGATTTCTTTAACATGGAATTGATTTAGTATCTGAAATCTTTCCCAAAATCAATACTGAAGCCTATTTTACATTTGCAAAAACCGTTGACTAAAAACTACATGAGCACAGTAATACTAGGAGGTTTGGTTATTAGACATGCAGAAAAAAAAGAGCTCCATGTTCTTTCAGAGATGTTTAGAAATTGAGGAAGTTTACTAACACCACATAATGGGTCGGAACAAGCACCTAGTGGCCATCATCTGAATTACACTTCCAGCTTAGGTTGATGTAAGGGTTTTACTCTCAAGTTTCTTTCTACCTAAAAATAACTGCATAGTACATCCTATATGAGCATTTATTTTTTTATTTTAAATTATTATAAAGGGAAATGGCATTGTGATGGGATCGCTTTCTCAGATACTGGTGTGTTCCCCTGAAGTCAACATTTGGATCTGGAAATGAGACCCAACAATAACTGTGATCCAGTTAAGAGGGAAAAGCAGTGGGATTTTAAAGCTGTTGTGCTCCATGATCAGATAAAAATAAAAAAACCTTTCCATTGTATGTGTTTTAACGGTGTAGCGGCATTTTCAGAGACAGGCTGAACAGCACTATGACTTCTCCCTTTTCTGCTGCTTGTGCTGCGTTTTCTATGCGCAGCAGCCATATTGGGCTTTGAGATCAGTGGTGGTGAGAAGCTTTCAACCTTCTGTGGAGGAATTTCATTTAGTTTGGCTTGAAAATTCAGAGTTTCCGATCTGAGCACAGCATTACCTCGTCTTTCCTTTTACTACCTACTTCAACCTGCTTAACCTCTGGAACTTTCTCCAGACCCACATCTGAGAAGATTTGTTGCCCTCCCTGGTAAAAGATGTGCAAAAGACCTACAAATTCAAAGCCAAACGGACAAATATTCAACCTTTAATATGAATACCTTTTTTTTTTTTCCTTTGGGTATGTTAAAAAAGTAATCGGTTTTGACAAAATCATAAGTGACATAATTATTAGCATTCCCTATTATAATACATGGTACTATAACTCTATTCTCTTTATTTGTGCCCCAGGAAAACGGAAAGCCGTGAAGAATTTCCTAGAGACTCTTAATGAACTCAAAAAAAGAAGAAGAAGAAAAATAAGCATAAAAATGGGCTCAGTAATATTTATTTAGAAATTGATTCTTACATAAATTGGGTCACTTGTGATTTTGTTAATATTTATTCTTTACTTGGGATTTCTACAAAATAAATGACTCATCTTCAAGATTTTGCTCAATATTTTTAGCAAAAGGTCAGACTGCTGCAAAATATGAAACTTTCTAAAGGCTTTTAATACGGCTTGACGAGGAGAATCAACAAATATGCCTTTTAATTGACAGCTTGTATTGTAATGCTCACCCCACTTTCCTCCTTTTGACGAGCAGGATGATACAAGAGGAGAAAGTCTGGCCGGGTGAAACCCAACACCAATCCTCCCTACATCTTTAATCAACGCATGACGGCTGATCTCTTCTGCTTTTAACTTTATTAAAGAGCTTCTGAACAAGCCCCATGAATTGACAGTTAGCCTTGCGATTTACGTCCGCTTTGACTGAACCGAACACATTTCAGTGTAAACCTGTCATATTTGGAGCCCGTTTCTCCCCTGATGCAGTTGTCACTGTGCAGATGGCAGCGTTATCCTCTCTTGTGTCTCCCTCAGGTTAAAACAGCAAGGAACCAGGGAGCAGTTCAGCTACAACGAGGTACGTCGCACCCATACCCGTCACTGTGAGGGACTGTGTAACGCAAGGATGTACGGCTACAACTGGCGATTACAACAGTAATCGATTATTATGATGGTTAATCGGATAAAAAATTGGCACATTGTGCAGATTTTGTCATTTAATTGCTTAAGCCGTTTTTTCTAAAATGTTAGAAACAAAACTCCAGATGGACAGTTTAATTCTGTTTTCAACAAGAAAATAAACATTTTATTCCCTAAAGTGCAGCATTGTCGCGTTCCTTAAGTGAATGCTTGATCAGTTATTGCAAAGGACGCGTCTGCAGCTAAAAACAAACTCCTTCCAACATCAACATGTGAAAAGCTCAGCTGAAAAAGCTAAAAGTGCCACTTGAGGAGTCCTGGGTAGACCATATTTACAAAAACAGGGCTATTTATTTATTTCTTTTGCACAGTTTTAGTTTAATTGCTGCACTGACTCTGTTGATCAGTTATTGCAAAGGACGCGTCTGCAGTCCTTTGCAATAGGACTGCAGACGCGTCCTATTGCAAACTCAAAAAAATTTCCTTTTTTGAGTCTGCATATTACAGTTAGTGATTAATCAATTGCTGAATTAGTCAATTGTTTTTATCAAATGTGTGAAAGAGGTAAAAGGAAGCGACTGTGTGAGGAAAAACGTTCTTAGCTCTCTGCATTGGGAGAGTGAACGGGAAGAATGAGAAGAGCTTTAAAGAAAACATCCAATATTTTCTCCTCGCTCTCTTCACTGCAGGTGGTGCTGAAAGGAGCCAGCAAGAAGCTGAGCCTTCTCGGAGTGAGTCCCCTTTTTCCGTAAAAGCTCTATTTTTTTTATTTTTTTAACAATGACATTTTATTTTAGCCAGAATACTTTCCCACAAGAGCTCAGATGATCCATTATGAGCTGGGTGTGTTTGTTTAGTCGGGTTAACTCAATCAGCTTTTCCTTTCAGGCGTGATTAGTTGGCCGTACTGCATTAATTAGGGTGGAGATGCCTTTAAATAAGGTCAATGTGAGCGTGTCTGCACAATGTGTGACTGTCACAATGACAGCAGAGCACATACATCTACAGTGTACATACATGCAGTCATTTTCCACCAACTAGAATATTATTGAAAAATTCCTTGATTTTAGTCTCTCCATTCACTAAGTGAAATTATTATACAGACGCTGGTGTTTTCAAGCTGTTATTTCTGTTAATTAGAGTGATTTTCCACTTACTGCTAATGACAACATTTAAGGTTATATCAGATCAATAAAAAACATGTCAGCATAGAAATGTATAATAGCTGTTTAAAATATGTTTTCAGTTTAATTAGGGAAACGAATTAACAAAATAACTTCGATTCCCAAAATCCAGAACAGTGAAACAATTTTGAATTGTCTTTAAATTCGAACCTCAACATACAAGAAGGTTGTGCTACAATTTCTAGATGCTTGGAGAAAGCACATTTATATATTTTCAGGGAAACATTTTTTATTATTATTATTTATGAGTCCAACTGGTCTTGTTGCTTGGAAACAAAGCAAGATCGCAATTTCTCAACAACGGCCTATTTGTTCATTAGAGATAAATTAAATTACTGTGAAATGAGAAAACAAATGACCCGCTGGTTCGAAAGAGACAACCGTGCCGTTCAAGAACTGAAGTGCATGATGCTCTTTGTGGCACACTGAGGAATGTTTTGTCCTTCTTTTGCCTTAAACTAAGCCGCTCTGTTTCTGTCGATGCAGCAAACCTGCGCCGTGTGCCTGGAAGAATTCAGGACCCGAGATGAACTGGGCGTGTGTCCGTGCTCACATGCATTTCACAAGAAGTGAGTGTTGCTGAGCTCTAAAGGCTTCTGGGGAGATTAGCTCCATTCTCAATTGTAAGAAGCGAATTTGGGTCAGCGTTTTTTTTCAGAATGCTTTCTACATTTATAGTCAGGTTTCATTAATTCAGTAAAAGCTGATTTGGGTGCATCAAAGTTGGCTTTTCAGGAAAAGACTTCGGGTAGACGTGGTTCTACAATTTGTATCGTTCTTGAACTGCAGTTTGGGAAAATGAGTCCAAGGGTCACTAGTAGCTCCTGGGCTGCTCTTTGGACACCCCTGACCTATGTGATGTCATATGTCAGATCTGTTGGCATTTCCATTCCCCTAATAAGCAGAGACTCCTGTCTGTTTCTGAGCTGAGATAAGCTGAATCTTTCTGACAGTGCTTTGACAACTAAAATATGTCAGATTCTCATTTTCTTCTGTTTAGCCTTCTCTTTAATGGAAGGCTAAACCGTTAAAAAGACGAAGAAACAGGTGAAACAACATAATTTTCTCATACAACACACTTCTGCTGAAACTATGGTCTCCCTCTATTATTGGCCATAATGATCCCAGACAGATGCTCGTTGTTTGAGTCAAATAATTAGGCTGCATTTTATATCTCGTTCTCCTGTCTTTGTAAACACTTGATTTCAGAAAATAATAAAAAACAAAAAACAAGCCAGACGACTTATTGACAGTTAAAGTCAGTGAGCATCATTTCCAGTGCAGCTGTGACAGTTAAAGTCAGTGAGCATCATTTCCAGTGCAGCTGTGAATGTGAACGATTGATTGAAAATATGAGGGATGATTTCAGAACATGCTGCAGCGTTTCAAAAGGTGTTTTTCCAGAGGCTTTTGATCCCCGTTTGATGCTTCAGGGATCTGTGACCATGAACCGAGAGCCTCGGACCGTTCAGGCTCTGCCGCACGGATTCACATAAAGGAACGGCATATCTCCTCATCACAGCATCTGACCTGACTTTGAGAGACTGGAATTACAGATCTGTCAGTCGGATGTTTTGATGCGTTTCAAAGCCACGTTGTATTTTGTCTGCCTAACAGACTTATTTAACTTTTATTCAAATTTACTGATTGACAAGACTTTTAGAGACAGATTTGCCTGGTATTTGCAACAGAGGCAAAAAATGTTTTCTAAAATAACCTTATCAGTAGGGATAGAGGGGATTGTGTCCATGATGTTTTTCATCTTATTCTAAGCTTACATGGTGATATATAAGGAACTGAATGTTAGAGGAGCTGTGTAAACTCTAAATGTTAGTCTGACCAATCTGGATGACCCGTTGGAACATTCTGGTTCCAACCATCTGAGCCAAACTGTGTCAAAGAAGATTGGTTTAAGTCCTGGAACAACCCAGGCTCAAGCTTGTTATCAACCAGAAGATGGTGGAAAAACCAGTGTGAGGTTTCAACAAGGTTATGATCCCAAACAGAATGACGTGAGATTAAACTGGGATTTTTGTGAATTTAAATTTGAGGTTTCCTGTAGGTCTTAACTGATCCAAGTTTGTCCAGAAGCCAAAAATAGAGAGAAACAGTGATTTAGGGCTCTGCAGTCAGAAACCAGCCTCGGCATTGTCATTTTATGATTGGGTAATAACTGGTAATAGAACCCGACTAGTTAAATATTTAATATTTACAACATAATTGGAATTATTCTTTTTGTAATCGATTACTCTGTCAATTATTCTATTGATGATTCTGACAATTAACTGCATTTGGAAAAAATGGCACATTCTGCAGATTTTTCATTTAACCAGTTAAGCATTTTTTATACAATATTAGAAATACATTAAAAGACACAAATTATTCATTTCATTTTTTAAATACAATACACATTTTATTTCCCAAGATGCATTTCTTTACTAAACACTAATAATTATTTATTTTTTGATTAACTTATTAATAAATGGATGCGCTTAATCGATTTTTTTTTTTGTACTGAATTTGTACCAGGTGAAGCTAAAGATGAAACACCTGAGGAGTTCTGGGTAGAAAATATTTACAAAGAAGGTTTTTATCTTAAATGCAAAATTTATAAATTTTCTGTGCAGTTTTGTTTTAAGTACTGGTCTTAGGGTGTTGTTCTTTTGGCAATTTTCTTTTTTTTTAGTCCGTATGCGAAATGATTAATCGATTACTCACGATTGTTTCCAATTCCTTATATTAAGGTGGAAATTTGTGAACACTGAGTGTATGTACATTTTTGATCAAAACTATGCAAGAAAAAATATTTACCCGCTTAAATTCTAGTGCAAGATTGGCATTATTTGTTTTTGTTTCTATCTCAATATTCCGTTTAAATGCCTTTTTCTTCATCTCTTGAACAAAACCACCGTTCAAGCGGGAATGAACTGCTGCAGTAAACACACTGCTCCTGTGTTTCCTCCTCCCAGGTGCCTGCTCAAGTGGCTGGAGATCCGCAGCGTGTGCCCCATGTGCAACAAGCCCATCCTGCGGCTCCACTCCGACGCCCCGCAGGGCGCCGAGGGTCCCATGGATCCAGAGGAGGTGTGAGACAACCGGGGGGAAGAGAAAGACCCGTTCCCCCTCTCAGAAAACACCCACATTAAATACACTAAAGATGACGAACATCTCAGAAGGTAACAAGTGGTAACCATCCCAAGCTGGGGCTCTGCTGGCGAGTTTCGAGCGACGTGCCTCGGCTGGGATTTGAGACATCGACGACAGCGCCGCCATGTTTGATCGGATCAGTCAGAGAGACCGGATGAGTAGGATTATTTCCATAAAAACAAAGTTCCTAGTGCTTCTTCCATGCTGCACTGTAACACAGCTACAAAAACAACAATGGCAGGAGAAAGAGAGAGAGCTGGATTATCAGGACGAGTAGAGCAGCACTGCCAGCGACTAACATCACCACAGGCACAGAGCGGGACGTCCCAGAATCAGTCCGAATACTTTCTCAGGGGTGTTTGTTACCAACGCAGCCAGCACAACCCTTGTCAGTTACCATAGAAACCCAGTGCCACATATGCATCTCAAGTACTGCCAGTGAAGGCGAGACGCCCCAGCAGCCAGAGTTCGCCACAACATCTGGCTGAAACGGAGACCAGCTGGAAGAAAAACCCCCGACGATTTCAGTAGGAACCGATTGTGACCCCGTCCTCCTTTAAAACAGGACTCTTAGAAAACTAGTCTTGCCTGTATGTATTGTGTGTAAAAGTCTCCCTATATGATGTTATTTTGTATTTTAAATAAAGTGTCATGTAATGTCACGGTGTTGGATTTATTAAAAAAAAAACAACAACCTCATAACTTCTATTGTCATCATTACGCAGTGTTTATTTTACAAAATAGGTTAGAAAGAAGGTTAAAAACAGCTGCTTGTTTTTAACATTTATAGATCATTACATTGCATGGACTCAGGATCTAGCTTCGACGCTCAACATTACAAGAGTTCAAAGTAAAAGACCGATGGTTTTCAGGAACTCGGTTTGGGTACGGTGATGTATTTTTGCGCTTTCAGTTTGCAGCGTCTTTGCCTTTTGCTTCCACGAACTCCACGGCCTTCTCTTTGACCGCCTGGACGCTCTGAGGGGTGCCGTGCTTCTTCTCATACTCCAGGTAGCGCTTGAAGAAGAACTTGATCTTCTTCACGGAAACGCTGAGGTGGATCGTCCGATCGAAGACGGCCCTGCGGAAGGAGAGGAGCGGAGAACGAAATGAAACCCAAATGCTCAGGTCGTTCAGACGAGACTGTTTGAATGTTTTAGAACAGAAGATATACAGGTGTGAAGAAACGCATTTCAGCGCCCACAGAAAAATCTAAACAATCAGCATAGTTACAGTAATAATCTAAACTAGGGGGATCATGTAGAAGTTAAATAAAAGTGCCCCAAGAATGGAGCCTTGAGGTACTCCACAGGAGATCTTGATTTTCTCAGATTTTTATTTATTTCCTAAAAATGTACTTTCATCTGAAAAAAATGACATATTTGATTATTTATTGTGTCGCTTCTGTACATAAATTCCAGAGTAAACCTCAGCGGTAGGAGCTCATGTTTACCTCACTTCCTTCTGCGATCCATGTTTGACCATGAGGTCGATGAAAACGGACCAGAGGTCCGTGCGTTTCGGATAGTTCGTCAGGACTTTGTCGAACATGTTGCGACCTCTCTCGGCGTCGCCGAAGCGGAACTCCATCTGAGCGAACTTGGTGATTACATCCACACCTAGCAAGACGGCGCAAAACACAGGAAACATCACAACTGGTAAAATCCTGACGTTTGTTTCTGTTTCTTGAGAGATGAAACAAACCAACTCGGCTCATCTTACTCTCTTTGGGGGGCAGACTCTTCAGCGCCCTCTGCAGGAGAGAGCTGGCAGCATCACTTTGGCCCTGCTGGAGCAGGAAGGTCCCGTAGCTTAACCACACTGCTTTGTTCTGCCGGAAACGTTTCACCATGGTCTTATACAGACCCTCTGCCTCCTACATACACAACACAAACACACATATTGGAAGCTGGAGGAAAAGTAATTTTACTCAGGAACTAAGGGTGTTTTCACATGTGATGGTCCGGCAGATTTGGTTCGATTGGGGACCAAAATTGCAACATTTGTTAAATTTTCAACTGGTGTGGTTCGCTTTCACACTGCACTGTGTCAAACGATCCAAACTAACTGAAAAACCTGTTCCCCTCCTTTCCTGTGGCGGTGCTGCACCAAGAACTACTGAAGGAAACAACATAAAAACCTCTGAAGAAGACACTGAGTGCAACTTCCTTCTTTCACAAAATGTAAACGAAATAGAGTCAGGGCAGATTTTAGTGTTTGTAGGATTTCTTTCTCTAGCGCTGCACACACACATTTGTTCATCTTATAGTTATCCAAAACGCCCTTTCCTATAAACCGCTTCCTGCTTTTGGAGCGGTCTCCTGTCTGCTTGGCATTCAAATCGCAGCAGAATTCACTTCAACCGAACTGAAACCTGGGCAAACTAGAGTTCTCTGTGTTGGTTCACATCAGAGTTCGATTGCACATTCACATCTCCCCAAACGGCTTTCTAGGCAAACGACCTGGTGTTCGATTAAAGAGGACTAAACGGGGCTGGTGTGAATGCACCCATGGAAAAAATAAACTCAGACCTTGATTTTGTTGGAGTTGGCATAGATGTCGGCCAACTGCTGGTACACGGGCATGGGCTCACAGAACTGAACGGCTCGCTCAAACACTTTTTTCAGACTCTCCTGGGTTCCGTACATGTTCTCCAGGTTCAGCAGGGCCACCCACACGTTCAGCTTCTCCTGCTCCTCCCTGGACACGAACACAGAGCGGAGTCTTAACACCGACGCACCGTTCTCATCACCATCTGCATGGGGGCGGGGGCATCGGTGCTTGTAAAACACCTGAAGGAGATGGTTTTGAGGGCCCTCTCGGCCACAGCCCGGGCCTGCTCGATCTGCGTGGCCTGCAGGTGGTGGGCCATGTACTGGAGCCAGAGCAGCGAGCTGCTGGGCGAGGCGAGCAGCAGCCGCTCGAAGGCGGCCGCGTCCTGGGGCCGGAGGCTCGGGTCCATCAGCTCGGCTTCCCGCTGCAGGAGGGCCTTCTCCGCTGACTTCTTCTCCTGCTCGAGCTCGTGGCGCGTCTTCTTCTGGGGCTGGACGATTAAATAAAACAGAAAAAATAAAAAGTGACCACGGAGAAAATCAGGTGAGACCAGTTAAAGATCTCATCTCATAGTGGTTTTTATGAGATGATTGCTTAAATAGTCACACAAAATTTTTTTTTTTTACTAATAAAAATCTGAAAAGTGTGACATGATTTTGTATTCGGACCCTCTGAATTAACGCTTTGTCGAACCGCCTTAGAACACACACAAAAACTGACTGGTATAAGAACAACACACAAATTTAACAAAATGTTTAAATTTGGCTTATAAACAAAATATAAGCCAACCTTTATTTAAATTGCACACAGCAATAAGTCATTGTGCAAATAAGAATAAGACATATGCAAAAATGTAAAAACAATGTTTCCCCTAAAATTTATGGCATTTAGCAAATAGAAATAATTTTGATAATTCTAGAAAGAAAAATTTATTCTGATTTAACTTCAGTGAGAAGAAAATGTCTCTTTTAATTAGGTGTATGAAAACATCTGGTTTAACTGTAAATTATGTTTTATAAATTTAGGCTTTTAATCAAAACGTAGACTGTACTTTATTACAAAAGTGGGCAGATTGAAAATCAAGCACTTTCCAAACCTTGAAGACTCGCCAACTGAAATTCAAGAATTTTCAAGGATTTCAAGCACCGGTACAAACCCTGACAAATGCACTACAAAGATTTTCATTAGTAAAATGACTAATAAATTACTCACTGTTTTTCTTCTAATTCACATTAACGCTCCACTTTATGTTGGTGAATCGGAAAAAAAAAAATCCAAACAAAATTCACAGAAAACATGAAAAAGCTCAAGTGATATAAACTCCACCTTGACGGATCCCTTTTGATCGTCTCACCTTTTCGTTTCCGTCTTGCTCCTCTCCGTCGCTGGAGTCCCCATCCTTTGCCTCCAACACAGGCTTCAGGGAGCTCAGCTCCACATCCCAGGAGAAGCCGGCTGCCACCTGCAGCCTGGAAGGACCCGGCGAGCTGGAAGACACCTGCAGAGGCAGAAACACACCGATAAAGTTCTCCAGCTGCGGGGGCCGGAATTTATAGCAAGAGTAAAAAAATAGTGTCAGCTTACCTGAGCAGAGACACGCTTTACTTCCTTCCCCTCATCCTCCTCTTCTCTGAAGTAGACCTCCACTCCGCTGTCATCTCCATCAGTTTTCGGTTTGCTTGATTTCTTTTTTTTCTTCTTCGGGATCTGGGGCTCTGCTGGTTTCTGTTACATGAATGAACAACAAAGACTGACCTGAGGGTCTAAAGATCCTGAATGCAGCCGTTGTGGACTTTCTGTTTGACTCTAGTACTGTTAAATATATGAAAATAAGATGAAGGCAGCTGAAAGAATGTTCATTACCTGTTCACTCTCGCAGTGCGAGCGTTTCTTTGCCTTCTTTGAGTCGCGTTTCTCCGCGTCTCCGACGAGACGCAGCGGCAGGCCAAGGGATTCGGGAAGCACGTCTGGCTTTCCGGTGTCCGCGGAGAGAAGAGAGAGGTCGACCAACTCGTCCTCCCTGTCCACACTGAGGAAACAAACTGAGGTTATTTCACATGATTTAAAAAAAAAAGAAAAAAAAGAAAAAAATACGATCACAAAGTCTGAGCTGAGACGTGTTTTTACCTGAGGATTTTAGTGGTGAGGAGGGTGTTGACCGGAAGGTGACTAGAGAGGATCTTGTGGTTGCTAATGAAGTATTTGGAGGACTGTTGAAGTTGAGCTCTTGCTGTTATGTTATGCGACAGCCTGGAAACAGAGGAGAGGATAGAAATGATGAGGAGGAGACAACTTGTGTTTTTTTTCTTTAGCTCCCATCTCTGTCTCCACTTGAGAGGCTCAGTGGTCCAAGAACAATCCTTGAGGTACTCCACATTTGATCTTTTGTTTGCAAATGTTGCCAATGCAGCACTGAGATCCAGTAAATCCAAGACAGAAGTAGTTACCTGATGAAGACCCCCTGCTCACTCACAGTCTTCACATAACCTCGGACCACCTGGTCCAGCCGCAGATGATCCAAAGACAGGACTTCTGGGTCCTTCGCTGGCTTGGTGTTCTGTGAGTTCAACCTGAAAGGACGCGCTGCAATGAGCCATACGTTCTATAAACCATGCAACTTTTCCCAAAGACTGTTCTTACCGTGATGGACGTAGGGACAGGTGCCACTTTCGATTCTGCACATCTAGAAGGTAACACCTGAGGGGACGCAGGGTGGCAACGCTTGGCTTTAAAGAAGTTTAACTTTTCTTAATTAACTCTAATCTAAGAAAACAAAAATGCTCAAATTTGACACGCCTAAAATAAACTAAGTTTAAAATGTGAGCTTTCATTTTACAGCTCACCTAAACGTTCTGTAAACATGAAAAAAAAAAAACATTTTAATCAAGATCCTGTCTGGGGTCCATCTTTGTGTATTTATCCTATTTGTTCTACTATAGTCTATTCTCATGAATACCGCCATGCAGGACTTTTCAAAGTTTCAGATTCTTTTTTATGACATAACATTAAGCGTCTCCATAACCATCCTTTCGTAGTCTTTAAAAATTTATAAGTCTTTCAATGTTTTTCTTTCTTTCAATGGAGAAGGCAAAATTAAAACCTAGAAATTGTCCCCAGCACATTGCCATTCTAGATCAGGTAGATCTCAAACACTTAGAATATAGTGAGAAGGTTCAATATTTATTGTCAAGAGATGCTCATATTCTATAGATTCATTTCACTGGGTAAATGTCTCAAGAATGGCATTTCTTGCCATTTTATTGACTATGGCTTACAGATAAACATCAAAATTACAAGAAATACATTGAACTTTTTTTCTTTTTAGATGATCCCGTCAAAGAACGCTGAACCTCATCATCAACTAACCTGACGATCTGATCCTTGCTGAACGCCTCCAGTGGGTTTGGCCTATAGGTGTCAGCGACGTCAGTGACAGAAACCGCTCCGGCGCCGCCAAAGGGGAGCTTGACCACAAGGCCGACTTGTGGCTGAACACTGGTCACCATTCCCAATGTAATGCTGCCTTTCTCCAGTTTATGGATCCCTGGGAAAGCAGGAAAACAGGGAGAATGAGAGTCATCGCCACCGAAACATTACTAAAGCATTTCAACATGAACTCTACCCTCTACCTGAGAGCGACAGCACAAAGCGATGAGGCTGGACGCTCGCTTCCACCACTTTAGCGCGGACCGCCTGGCCCAGCTTGAACAGTTTTTCTGGGTGGCTGGCATCCTGGACATGGAGAAACAAATATTTACTCAAGCTCAGATATTTTCTTAAGCAAAAATACATTCTCACAATTTAATTACCAAAAAAAAACCCAACTTGAGCACAGAATAAGCATCACTCACTTTAGGATCTATGATCATGGAAAGCAGGTCCACGTTCCCTGTGACGCAGGGGTCAGAGGTGACTTCCAAGCACTTCCTGTCTGATTTAAACTGGAAACAGAAACGAAACCACTGAAGGAAGAGCTGGAAGAATGTCTGGAAATATTTGGATCTGCTGCCATTACAAAGTAAATCCACTGAAACGCTCGTGAAAGCTCACCTTTGATACGAAACATGTGATTTCGTCGCCAGGCTTATAGCCGGCCAGTTTATCTTTTGCTGTAACTGGTTTAAAATCCACACCAGGATCCAGTCGGCTACAAGAAGAAAAACAGAAAGTTACCAGGCTCAAAATGTAAAAGATCCATAATCGGGGCATGAGATGTGATGACTATGATCCACTTTGGTTACCTGGGAATAAGTGTGAGTTCAGGAATGGTGTACTTGAATTTGGGATGAGAAAACGGAAGAAATCTGAAATCAAGAAAAATTTTGTTACAAAAGACAGCCATTTGAAAATAGAGAAAATGTACATATTTACTTAGCCTTGTTGCTGAAATGTGCTATATAAATAAAATTTTGATTCATAAAATTACTACTTTTCTAGATCCATCAGTTGTCAACCAGAATCACCAGAATAAACAGAAATAAAACATATCACTCAGAGTGTAATGAATCCATATGTGAGATTCACTTTATGAACTAAAATGCTGAAAAACAAACTTTTTAATAGTTTTTAAATTTCCCGATAAGCCCATTTACGTACAAAGACACTTAAAGGTTGCGTTAACCTGTGACTGGTGGCTTCTCGTCCTCCGATGACCTTGGCTTTGACCACGCTGCCCACTCTCACCGTGGACGTGGGGAAGGACCCCAGCTTGACCTTGGCTGGCTCCACCACCTGCGACACGTGGACGCTGCCCGTGCTCCCGTCCTCCAGCGCCACCTGAATGTAGGTGGGCTTCACCGACCTCACCTTGCCCTGCAGGACTTCGCCGAAGCGGTGTCCCGAAGAGTCCGCCTGGTTCTCCGAAGCCGTACGGTGCCGCTTCGGCGCGCTGCCCTTCCACAACACCAGGGGGAGCCCTTCCAGTTGCTCGCTGCTGGGTTCTACGACTTCCACAGTCAGAGTCATCCCCACCTTGAGTCTCTCTGCCTCGGACAGGGTGACCTCGTTCAGGTGGCTGCAGGTCTGGAGCAGAGTCAGCTGCGCCGCATCGTTTAGCGAGATGACAGCAAAGTCCTGGTCGACGAACTGCACCACCGCACAGTAGTCTGAGCCTTTATTCAGCTGTAAAGAGGAATGTTAAAAATTGCAGTGATAATGTAATGCAACGTGAGAGAAAAAGGGCTTATATAACCTGCTGAAATCAAGAGAGAAAACATTAGTAACACTTACAGACTTCTTCTTCCCCAGCAGCTTTGGGAGGACGGAAACATGGACACAGGTGGATAGGATGTCGACATTAAGGATGACCGCACTCACTTTCTGCCCAGGGGTCAGGCTAACTCCTGGAAAACAGGCAGATACACTCACTGGTGGGGCTATTAATGCATTCAGAAGATAAGTGTTTAAAAAGTGGCTCTTATTTCAGTTGTCCCTTCAGTGAGTTGCACGACAGAGTATTAGGGCCAAGCTATGAGAATTTTTGTTTAGTTATGAAAATGTAATCATAATATTAGTAGAATGAAAATGTAATTTTACCAGAATGTCTTCAAATTAAGACAAAAACGTTGTTATAATGAGTAAAGGCTTCCACATTTATCAGGATTTGATGTGACCGCTTTATTCCATATGGTTTTATTGTTTGTCCAATCCTACCCAAGAGCTGCTACTATTAACAATTTGATACTGTTAATAATCAGTAAAGGTCAGATTGGGTGTTGGTCGTCTCAGATTAGCTGTTAATCTCAGCCTCTGGCACCAAATAGTCTGGTTTCAAATAGCATGTTTTCCACTGCAGGCCAGACCTTAAAATCTTTCAACAGAGTCTTACAAAAGAAACTCTGAGGTATCCCTTTAAGACCTGACGGTTCTGAACGTACCCGCCACATGGCGTTTACTGGCGATAACGTCAGCACCAGGCAAGTCGTCAGACTTAAATTTGGCCCCGTCCTGTGTCGCTGAATCCACCGTCAGCTTCAGCTTCTGGCCGACGGTCAGAGCGGCCAGCTGCTGCCGGAGTTCACCGTCATCTGTAGAGACAGGAATGATGAGAGGGGAAACTGGCAGAGCCAGGTTCTGCCGGGCTGAACAGGAACTGAGAGCATCTGAAGCCATCAGCACACCTCTGACAGTCAGCATTTCCTTCACAGTTCGTCTCTCCTGAACGCCGTTCAGGAGCGCGGCCCGGGCGTCCCCGTTAGGCGTTATGACCTCAGAGATCTTCAGCGTGACCAGGAATCGCCGCTTTTCCTCATCCAGGTTGGTCACCTTGGCGATGACAGTCTGGCCCAGCTTGAAGGCGGTCGCCGTGTCGCTGATGAACTTATCTGACATGGCCTGTTGTAGTCACACAAAAACGCTCAATGTTGAAAACAGTGACATTGCTGCGTCAGGAAAAACTGATTCCCAGCTCTTCAACTCACAGATTTGGGTGCAAGACCAACGAGACCGTAGGGGAACTCCACAAAGACGCCGTACGACATGATGTTCCTGATGCAACCAACCAGCTGCATCCCCACGGTAACCTCGGAGAAATCTTTGGCCACCGCTCCTTCCTCAAGTGACGATCTCACCCTTGGTTTCTTGGTGAGCGTCTTTAAAAGAGAAGCAGCTAAGGCGGAAATAAACCGTTTCACACCACAGAACATCAGCTTCGGTCTAAACAGCTCAGGGGAAAGGATACGATGTTCTGCTTGTTCTTGTTAAAGCAAATTAGGTTTGAAATGGTGTCTCCTTCCTGCAGAACCTCCCACAGTAACTGACAGTTGGACATGTGATCGGAGAGATGCACTGTGGGTAAGACGGCGCGGCCCTCGTCTGGGAGGATGACGACCTCCAGACTGTTGATGGATTTCTTCACCACCCTTGCTTCCACCCTCTACAAGGCAAATAAAATGTAGCCGGGAAACGAGGAAAGTTTGATGGATGCTAAAAACAACACCACCACCAAGGACTCTGTCTTACCTTTCCAACCTCGCAGTCAATCAGAGGCTCGGTAAATTCCTCTGTCTCTCCCTCTGCCGCCGCCTTAAATGACAGCAGCAGCTTCTCCTTCTCTGGCTCACATTGAAGAACTTTGGCCTTCAACACCTGGAAGGTAAAGATGAAAAACAACCACATACACTCAGATGAAGGAACAGAGTTTCAAAATTATTCAAATTTTTCAGATCCCCAATTCTTTGTGTAGATAGGTATCTTCTGAGCAGATGTCACCTGTGGGGTACCTCAACATTCACACCTGGGACCCCTCCTATTAAACATTTACATGCTCCAGCTAGCTCAGGCTAATACAAGCAATGAGATTAACTACCATAGCTACGCAGATGACACACAACTCTACATTACAACTCCACACCCATCCAAGCACTGAACAGATACTCTGAACGAATCAATGCGTGGATGGAACACTGATCAATATATTTTTTGTATATTTGCTTGATGATGGCATTTGAAAACATGTTATGTTTATTGCTTGTTTCATAATAGTTGGCTATGATGTTTTTGAGGCGTAAAGCACTTTGAACTGCCTTGTTGCTGAAATATAGATAAACTTGACTTGTCTTCCTTTTTTGTCCATTGTTAAAATATAACTGAAAAAATAAAGATAACCTAGAATCTGCAGCAGATACTCATCAGCAATCAAGCTTCAAATGTGAAGCCGAAGACAAAAGCAGTTTTTATTTTCCAAACAGCTCAGCTCCTCCAGTCTGCATAAGGAATCCTGATGAACCGATGCAACTCGCTTATGTCTCACCTGTCCAATGTAGAAGACGTCCTCTGGACAGACGATGGGCTCAGAGCTGAGCTCCTCCAGCGGGACCAGACCTTTGACGTTGCCATAGAAACGGACGATGCAGCCAAACCCTTTGATAGACACGATGAAGCCGTGGGACACCCGGCCGGGACGGGCATCGCTGTAGCTGAGGAACAGCGGCAGGGTGCTCTCAACCAGCGCCTTCTTCCGGGTGAGACACAACTTCCTGTTGTCCACGTCTACCGACAGCACCTGAAGTTCACACACAACCAGACATGCTAATCTGACCGAAAACCCTTGTAGAGGTTTCATTCCTGCATCTGTTTCAGGAGAGAACTGTACTGACCCGACATTTGACCTTCATTCCCTCGACGTACTTCTTCTCCGGGTTTTTCAGGATGATGTCGGAGAGGTGCGTCCGAGGCACCAGGCCTTTGACGTGCTCCGACAGATGCACCACCATCCCGTGGCTCAGCAGGACAGACACCGTCCCCTTGGAGGACAACAGAGGATTAAAACAGTCCAAATCCTTACGAAGCGGGTTAAATTTGCAACTTTAACCCCAACAAAATAATTTCTCTATTTCACCTCTACAACTTGGCCGGCGTGAACATCCTGGTATCTATAAAATCGCTGATCAATCACGCTCCTGCAATCAGGAGACAGAGTGAGGTGGTCAGTGCAGGACAGCGTTTTCTGACGTAAAACAAATAATAAAAATCGACCGCTGCGTACTTTCGTAAACTAACGAAATAAATTTTCTCCATGGGGCTGAAGTCCAGAATCCTGCAGGTGTGCTCGGGCATCGCAGAGACCTTGTTTTCATTGGCCGGGTCGCTTGGCTCCTTCAGGTGGTTCCTCTGTCAAGACGCATCATAAGATATTGCATCAAGGTCTTTAAAGCAAGTTCATCAAATCACCAGCTTCACTTACATGCGCAAAGGCCGGGGTTTTGTCCGGCAGCTCCAACATGGCCCCCGACATGTGGTGCATCGTGGTGATCTTGCACTCTTTCACCACCTCTCCGGTCCGGTCCCCGCCGGGAGGAGCGGCGTCGACGTCAGACTCGAGCTGCAGGAGGTGGCTCCGCAGGCTCAGCCCGATGAGGCGGGTGGTCGGCTCAATGTACAGAACACACGCTCGCACCTGGTTGGTTATGAAGCGCCGCAGGTCAACACGCAAATAACACACTAAATTATTAATGTGTCATAAATTAATTCAACTCTACACTTCCTGAATTCAACTTAACTGTCAAACTTGACTCTTAAAATGAAGTTATATTCATCCGTTTACCTGGGAGAATACTGGACCCCTATGCTTGCATGAGTTTATTTCTTAAACTTCTATTAGGGTTAAATGTTTCAGGGAAGAGGTTTAAATCTGTGTAGATTAAATTGAAGTCGAGACCCACTGTCCGGCTGAGGCAGCAGGACAGGCGGGGGGAGTTTTACCTGAAGCCCCTCTCTGTAGCTGGACTCCTGCTCCATGTGCAGAAAATCCACCTGGCCGCTGAAGGAGGACAAGAAATCCAGGTGCAGGCCATGTTTGGTCACCTGCAACCCCGAAATGCAGAGTTCATTTAAAGACGCAACTCTTTCAGCTCAAATCGCATCCACAGTAAAGGGAAAGGAAGCCTTCATCACCTTTTTAACGGTAGCTTTGACCGTGAGGCCCGGCAGGAGGTTGGCGAGAGTCCAGCCCTGTTTGGTGTCTGCGGAGGCCCGAGCCGCGGCGGAGAGCCTGATGACGCGGCCGTCGTTCTTTACTTCCTCTACCCGAGAAGTCACATACTGACCCACTTTAAGCTCTGCATGCACGGAGAACAGACCAATATTTAAGAAAGGTTTCCTAACTGAGGACTTTTTGAAGCTGGAAAGCTAAGTTCAAGTCATTTTGGGGGTATTTTTTACCTTCACTTTCATGCTGTTTGCTCTTTGTAGCATCCTCTGGCAGAAAGGCTTTTGTTCCACTCACGCCAATGTCAATTATAGCGCCATGATCTTCAACACTCTCCACGCACCCACTCAAGACCTGATTCATCGAGACAAATGTTAAAAAACAGACAAAGATCTTATTGTATTGTTAAAACTGCTGGCATTCACTCCAGCTTACCATTCCAGCCATCAGAGAGCTCGAGTTGAGGCTCTTGTTGACCAGCTTCGGATTAACCGACAGCTGAATGCTGAGCGAGCCTCCTTTAGTGATGTCCATTTTGGAAACAACACATCGGAGCAGCATTCCCGGCCAGAAGATTTGGGACAAAGAGCAGAACTCCTGCGAAGTCAGAGCGCAAACGTGCAGCGTGCTTAGACACTTTGAATTTTTCGATCACACGACATCCATAATCTAATGAATTTTACAAGAATTTCATGTGACACACCAACACAAAGTAGAGGAAAGATTATATCTGGACTTCAGTTAAAAAATGTTTAAAGTTGACAAAAAAATTGAAAATATCACTTGATAATTATGTGTTATTGGAAGAAATATATCTGAACACCAACTATAAAGTCCTAAAAATGCAAACATTTACAAAAAAAAATTAAATAAATATTCAATGCTAAGCCTGGTGGGGGCACAAGAGAAGCCTGGTGGGCCGCCAGGCTTATAATACACTGGGGGAAACCCTGACTTTAGATCACTGTAAGCCGCTGAATGTGTCAGACGAACATTGAACAGTTCAGATTGAATTAGTCACCTCATTTTCAACGTCTGAGTCCAGCTGCTCACTCAGCAGCTTGGTGTAGGCATCACAGATGTTCCTGATGCTGAGGAAGCCTAACAGGCCACATGGGAGGCTGACGGTCACCTCAAAGTCAGCCACCTCCTTCACAAAGCCCAGTAACAGCATCCCTTCTCTCACGTTCTGGGTTAAAACATGTTGCACAATTTAGCTTGACTGACAAAATAATCAGAAGTAGAAATCTAACTGTTCACAGGAGATGGGTATGTCTCTCACCTTTATGTGCAGAATCTCCACGCTTTTAGCAGCAGCGTTAAGCGTCAGGACATCTTCTTGCTCTTCTGTCTTTTGCTTTTTGACTTTCTTGGCGCCTCCCTTTTTTTTCTTTGTTGTCGTTTGTTCATCTGACTGCTAAAGGGAGAAAAAAAAGTTCAACATGGGTTAACTTGTCTGGTCGGAGATGGGATTGTACAGGAGCTTCGTTATCAATGTGTGTTGATAACAAAGTTTTTTTTTTTGTTTTTTTTAACCTGAAACAGATTTTCCACTTTACTCCGCTCTGCTGTGACTTTACTGTCGGTGGGCTTCTTTGTTTTGCCTCCACGAGGAAAATCCTCCTCTACCGACGCCATGTTGGATGAAGCTGGGGATGTCTATATTTTGAAGAAGTTTCAGTCGACACACGGAGTATATCCAAATCTCTGAAACGCTGCAGGCACACAATCAAAACAAGAGTTCGGATGATGACGCTATACGGAAAGCATTTGCTTGTCTATTTTGAAGACAATAGCTAATAAAAACCCCAAATTCTGTTCCTATTTTATTCAAGATGAACAATAAGATAGAAAGATTTGTTAAATGTGTGTGTGAGAAGACTGTCTTTACCTAGCACCCTCAAGAAACACAGTAAGCCTCAAAATGTTGTCGCTGTTCCCAAGCATATTAATAAAAAGTTCAGTGCAAGAAAAAAAACATTCTGTTAATGGCTTAAAAAGACTGGAAAACAAAGTCAATCCGAGAGTTTGAAGGAAACCCACTAGAAGGAAATAACAAAACTATATAAAAATCATTTTACGCTTCATTTGGAAATCAAAGTCCCAGCGTTTGGAGGAAGTGTGCAGATGAACAGGACTGAAGTTAATTGAGGTCATGTCTGGAGCTTCCACAGTCAGTAATGATTTCATCTGTTGATTTATTGTATTTTATCAGGTCAGAGCAGACATCTTGCATTTTAGAGCACTTTATGCCATAGTATATACATTTGCTGGATAATTTATTTGCCAGCAGCACAATGACAAAAGCACCAACAACACATTAGTAATTTATGCAAAAGGAGCCCCTATCAAGTATTGAATGCATTAACTTTACAATATTACAGTATTAAAAGTATTTTTTTCCTACTGCTCTTGTATAATAATCTAATTTTCCAAGAAAATGCATTTTGAATTTTCATTAGTTGTAAGTCTAAATCGTTGATTGAAATAAACATAACTTCAATTATAATGAATACATGCATTGTAATAATGGGAGCTCTATTGTATGGAATTGAACTGATTAAACAAAATTACTTAATTGTATTGGTTGCTATTTTCTCCATGGTCCTTTATAATATTAATAGGTAAAACCTAAAAGAATATGGCTCACCAATAATCAATTGAAAGACAGTAAATAGTTGAATCTTAACCGAAACGGAGCGGTCTAACAAGCACTTTGAAAAAGCTCTGATCTTCCACCGATTCTGACTAAAGTCTAACTAGATGAACGTCAACAAGCTCCGCAGTAGACAGTAATCCTCTCCTGAAACATTATATCTTCCTTTAAAGATAAATATGTAAATACAATACCTGACTTCGAGATATTTATGTATACCTAGACTCAGATTTGCCCATGCAGTAACTCACATGTTTTTCAGCAACACGCCATCATCCCAACCCGGAAGAAAAACTAATCAGGGCGGTCCTTCTGTTTTCCAATCACGGTGAAGAATTGATGATGGACAGTAATTTCAGCCAATCAAAGATCGGTTCTGATCCCTGAAATAAATGACGTTGCTTTCAACCAATAGCCAATCGCATCTGGACTGCTAACATTGGGCGGAACTTCCTGGAAACTTTAGCATTGCGGCCTCTGTTGAAGGGCACTTGTTTCATTCAGCTAGCTCAGGGGTCGTGTGTTAAAGGTAAGCTACGACACGTTTATTCTTTAGTTAGTTGATCCTTTTTGGTCTCATAACACGTGAAAAGAACAATCATGTCTTTGTAACTCTTGTTTTGACGGAATGGTCTGGCAACGTGAATGAATATCTACTTAGCTTGGTAGCTAACTCTGAAAGCTAACAGTTACTTCACAGTGTGCTAGCTTGTTTTTCTGCTTAGTTACATTAATTCTTTGTTAATAAGCATAAGGTTACTCTGACAAATATCTTACAATGACAAGTATTAGATTAGAATTCGGCTTAATTAATATTGCAGTATTTTTGCATTTCAATGAAGATGTCAAACCTCCTATTTAGTTAAATCTGCTTTAATTTTCAATTTTTTTCTTATTTATTTTTTTTACTAAAACATTAAGTATTTTAGATTTTTCCATGTCTTTCCCTTAGTTTGATATTGGATGATTTTTAAAAAATTGGATAATTAAAAAAAAAAAAAATTGCTTGAGATATTAGCAGCAACCACTTTTCTTTCATGAAACCTGCTGTAATCGGTTATTCAGAAATTGGATTCTCTTTCACAAATGTGAATTTATTTATAAGAAAGATTAATAGCACCGAGTTAAACTATAGAAACTTGCTAACGTTTAAGCATTGGCAAGTAGTGGTGGGCGATGTGGAGTTAAAATTTTATCACGATCGTTTTTTTTTTTTGTATAATTGTGATCACAATAAGTTGTTTTTTTTTACTTCTCTGCAGTATTTTGTGTAACTGTATGGCTGTGACTGCACTGCACAGGAATCACAGTCACAAATAACTATTTGAAATATGCTTCATCAGGACACCGGTTACATAAAGAAATTTGACTTTTATGATGAAAATGCAAAATGTAACTATTTCTATTTAAACATTTATTGATCTTCTCATAGAGGACATGGAACAGTGGAGAAATTTGTTGAAAAATAACAATTCCAAAAATGCAGTCAATTTCTAAAAAAATATCATTCATCATAAATTAGAGTCAATAATTGATTTTTGCTGATTTGCTGTAATATTGGCTCTTATGTTTGTGGAAGGACCATACGTTTATCCAGAATGGCAGGACACGACGCGGGGAGTCAGCACCAGTTCACTGGAATTGCCAAACACTTCAATTCATACACAATCGTCGGAAGGAGGAACGTAAGTTCTGCTGATGAACTGTTTAACCCTAAAGTTTGAATTGAAGCTTCAAGATTTTACATTTGCTCTTTGTGCAAACTATTACAGCAGAACCGATAATTATTTGAGCACAAGTAGTTCTGTGAACATGATGAGTCACAAAGCTAGGATCAAACCTGCACGATGCATGTTTTATTGTAAAGTTAAAATTAGTACGTTTTAATACTTCTGCCTTTTTTCTTAGTGTGTTTTGGCCACTTATGCCAGCCTTGCAGCCATCTTCCTTTTCTTCAAATTGAAGCCCAAGAAAAAACCTGCCGTCACAGAGAAGTAGTTATGTAAGCATCTTCAGCTCTTTCTGTGCTACAAGCTACTTTCAGTTCCAATGACTTATAGCTGATCGTTTTCTCAACAGGTTTTCGTTTGATCTTCATTTCTAACTGCTTGGAGTGGAAAGAGAGAGAGAGAAAGAGCAGCTGGACATGCTTGTAATAACATATGTCTGTTTGGTTTCCTTGTGTAAACAATAAAGAAAATGTACGCTCTGGATATAGAAAACACTTTGTTTTATTTACAATGTGCATCAGTATAAAAGAGAATATGTTACAAAGACGAAAGCCATGTTTTGAGGTAAACTGTGAAGTCATGGCAGTGATTTATTTAAAAAAAAAAAAAAAAAAAGGGTCAATGAGGCAGTTTACAACTGCAACAGTTAGCTTTGTTCTGGGAACCTGATTGGTCAACCGGTTACTACTTCAGTCTGTTAGCCAGAAAACGAACTGACGATGTTTATTTGTACAGCTCAGAGGTTAATGATGTGCATCATATCAAGCTTTAAATGATTTCTCCTCCCTCCCAATGGTCCAATGCTGTTAAGGATTATAAGCTCCTGCAGCCAGAAGCAGGTTCCTCCGTGTGAAGTGAAGGTGAACTACAGGCGTTGATTTGGTCATGTAGGTGCCCAGCAGAAGCTCCTGGGAGTTATCCTGTAGGTGGATGTGTCCCGTAGCCGCAGTGAAGTCATCCGTTTCTAAATCGTCAATTGCTTTCATCACATCCCACAGGCGAAGTGTGTTGTCCATAGAACCTAGAGCGAACAAAGCGATGATCACTTGGGGGGGTAATTAAAGCCTTCGTTGCTTTTATTTAGTTGATTTAAAGGGTACAGTGAGATGTTGAGCACCCACCGGAGCCGAGGATCTCTCCGTCCCTGCTGAATCTGAGGGAGTAGATGCACTCTGTGTGACCCTTGAGCTCTCCGACCATCAGTCCATGACCGATGTCCCACAGGAGGACTCTACCGTCAGTGGCTCCCGAGGCCAAAAACTTCCCATTAGGAGAGAACGCCAGCGCATGGATGGGACCCTGATGGATTGCAAAAAAAAAAAAAACAAATACAACTGGTTTATCTTTTTTTTAATCACCAACAGGACCCCACATTTATGGACTACGTTGGTCAGAGAATGAAAAGTCTAATTTTATTTCTGATCAATTTCTTTTGTTAAGATCAGTTAATTGAAGTTACTATTTTAGCACGCAATATGAACCATCACTGCTTCCTGTTTTCAAAATAAGCTATTAGATCATGTTCAACTATTTTCTTTTTTGTATAAATGCATTTTCATCCTTATTTTCCTCCACACTGTCATACCATGATAATCCTTCCCATTTCTTACAAATGCTGAGCTGAAAACTGGCAGCTGCCTGTTCTTGTGAAATCTCACCTTGTGACCGGTGAAAATTCGGACGCAGTTTCCGGTGAGGACGTCCCACAGACGGATGGTGCGGTCAGACGAGCCTGTGGCCACGTAATTTGCGTTGGGATGGAAACGAGTGCAAGTGACGTCGGCCAGGTGACCGGCGAATATCCGCAGCGGCTGGTGGTGATCGGTCGCCCACAAACTGTCAGAGAAAGAGCGTAAAGGAACAAGTCTCTGCATTGAGCTGCGACAACTGGCTTTCCTCTACAGACACAGAACTGCAGGTGTGTAGAATGTGTTTCTTACCGGGCGACCCGGTCGTGCCCCCCGGAGATAAAATAATATCCGTAAGGGGAGAACTGCGTGTCCCACACTGGGTAGTTGTGGCCTTTGTATCCCACCAGACAGGTGAAAGTTAGGAGGCTCCACAATCTGACCGTTCCATCTTCAGAGCATGACAACAGGTAGTTTCTGAAAAGGTGAAATGGTCAGAAATCTTTTTGTTCTTCAAAATAAAATAAAAACTCAAAACAAAAAGTTTCACTTATTTTTATTTTATGACACAATATTAACATTTTTACTGCTAAAATTCAAGCCTGGAGCTAAATTAAGAAAAAAATACAAATCAACAAGTGGGGACAGGACAGAATCTACATAATCAAACATGGCAACTACTTTGTAACTTACGACTTTTAGCACTAATATGCTTTTTTATATGAATGCACTTGCTGTGCAAAAGTCCTGATTCCTCCCTCATTTCTTTATATTTCACTTTCTACAAAGAAAAGTTTATTGTAATCATTTAAAGTTGTTTTGATAAATGTTTCTTCAGGGTTTCTGAACTTACTCCAGTTTGCTTTTGGACCTCAGATGCTTGCCAAACACTTTCTATCCCCTAACAGATGATTTTTAGAGGAATATCATTTTTTTATTTAAGTCACAGCTAAATCTAAGCTATACTTGGGTGATTTTCAGTTGAGCGTATTCTTCTCATGGGGTTTTATTCTGGTCAAGTTGATCATAACTGTACCTGTCTGGGCTGAAGCTGATGCCATACACCGGTCCGCTGTGACCATAGAGGCACTTTGACTCACTGGCCGTCTTATCGTCCATGATCCTCTCAAGAACATCATCTGACTCTTTGTCAATCAGATTCAAATCTTAAAGAGGGAAAACACATATAAAAATAACGTTTTACTTTAAAACTGTCACAATAGCTACAGGGCTCACACACTTTTTCCACAATAAACTTCAAACACTTCCAAGGTAAGTTTTTAAACTTTTTCAGCACCACACTTTGGAGATACAAACACTGCAAATTATCTAAAAAAACCCAGTTTCAATTCACTATTATATGATGTCACTTATTATTACTGTTATTGATTATGTCTTCTGATAGTATTCTACATTCTACAGAAGAAACAAACTAAAATATAACTAAATTTTATATTTTGAAGACTTCCTCACACACACCCTATACACCTGACTAGTCCAAGACCAAAACACAAATTTATTTTTAAAAAGTATAAAATATAAAACAACCTTTATTTCAATTACACAAATAAATAAATGACTAAGACATTAGGAATAATACATATTAATTTCATTGAAACAATCCAAATGAATCATGTTAAGGTAAATTGCTTTTCTGCTCAAATGAAATGCTAAACATAATGTACAAAGAAAGCTGCAGAAAATATGTTTTAAAAAATGTTCTCACTAAGTTTTATAGCATTTAAGAAACAGAAATTATTTTGGTAATTTTATCAGACCTAAAAACAAGAAGAGTTTAGTCTGATTTAACTTCAGACAGTGAGAAAAAAAAAATCTGTCTTTTATTAGGTGCATAAAAATATCTGGTTTCAACTATAAATAACGTTTTCAGAATTTAGGCTGTTAATCAAGCAGTAGATTGCACTTTATTACAAAGCTGTGCAGTGTGTAAGGACACTTTCTATGTCCTTACAGAGAAATCAAGCACTTTATAAACCTCGAAAACACAGAATTTTAATTCAAGACCCCATATGAAATTTGCCGCTAAAGCCGTCATCACTCATTGTGGTATGTCTTACCTGCGGCGGTCTTGACCTTGCGGAGCTTCTTCGGCGTGACACTCCACACCCGTACCGTGGAGTCAGCGAAGCCCCCGGCGATCAGACTGGAGTCGTCCGTAACATCAACCGCAGTTAGACCCTGAAGGGGAGATATGAAAAAAAATTTAAAAAATAAGCTGATTGCTACGAACTGGTTAGCCCCGACAACTCCCATGAAGTGCAAACACAGTCCGCAGGCCATTTGAGGTCATTTGCCTGGTATGCGTTGAGAAAGGTGTAGAAGCAGATGGAGGGCAGGTTGTCAGGTCCCAAACGAATTCTCTTGGTGGACTCCTTCATGTACATGATCTTGTCCAGCTTGTCCGAGTCTTTTAGTTCTGGTAGAGGTATCCTAAAACACAAAAACCCGTCAACCACTGAGAATCAAATCCTGATGAAGAACTGTTCAAAAGTATCAACATCCAATGAACTTTTTCACATTTTTCATGCTACGACTACATTTCAATGTATAAAGTTTTGCCCTTTCTTAATAAAATATCTCAGCAGAATTAAACAACAATATGCAATTTCAGAGTGTGTGAATACTTTTGGAAGGCATTGGAAATTTTAAGAGTTCATCTGAAAATTAACTCTTGTAAATAAAAATCTATGTTGTTCACAGAAATTCATTATTATGCACAGAGGATATAATGTGAGAGTCTAGAGGCGTGAATTAGGAATGCACACATGGTTGTACCTGGTCTGTGAAGGAGCATTTGGATCCTGCTTCTTGCTTTTGGAGCCGGTGCTGTCCTTTTTGGGCTTTTTCTTCTTGGGTTTACCTTCCTCGTTCTCTGCTTCCTCATCCTCATCATCAAGGGGAAGCTCAATTTCTGGCTCCTTCAGCAGGCCATAGTAAACCTACAAACCCCCCCCCCAAAAAAACAGACAAGCTAAAAAAAAAAGTATGAGAGAAAAATCTAAAGCAAAAATCTAATTTAATTATCCAACCTTGGCCTTATTTGCTTCTCGTTTGGCCTCTCCAGCCAAGCTGCCGGACATGGCGTCGATCTGGCTCTTGCTGCGCGGCATGCCATCGAAGATGTCGATGTAGAGGTGCTCTTGGATTATATTCCATATCTGATTGTTCTGGCGCTCCTGCAGGTGCCTCTTCAGCAGCTGGTAGGAGTCGCGGGAGATGCGCAAAACGAACTTGCTTGTGCGGAAATCCAGCAGGGTCTCGTTCCCTCTCATGTGCTCCTTCTTCGTAAGGCTTGATAAAATGCGTAGGTCCTCTTCGTAGTAGCACTCCTGGTCCCCGCTGAATCTAAAAACGGGGAAAAAAAGAGAAAATAATATAATAATATGATGGGTGTTATCAGTGCGTAGACTAAAATATCCTGAAGACACTCACTTTTCAAAAAAGGCCTTAGCCTCGCCTTCATGATTGTTGTAGACCAGTTCCAGGTACATGTGGACAAACAGAGGATAGAAGACCTGAGACAGTTCTGCTCTGTGGCAGTCTAGAACGGACTCGATGAACTTCTTCAGGCCGCTGTAGTAAACTTCATAGAGAGCTGGGTCTCCCTGCTGGCTGTAGGCTGACAGAACCACGTTGACGTCTGGCTGATCCTCTCCAGCTGCTGCCAGAAACAGGTTTTCCATCATTGGTAGATTGAACTCATTCAGGCATAGCTTCTGGCTTCTAAAAACTTAAATGTGACTTCAAGGTTTCTACACACTTTAATATCAAAATTGCAATTTCATAAGTTATCAGTCCAGTTTTTAAAGCATAAATACAAAGGTTTAACAGGAATCTAATGCATATGTTAATGAGGGAGGAAAGGGGAAAAAAATGGATGGATGCAAGTCTTAGACAATGGGACAGGGGAAAATACACCTGTGTATGAAAATATGTTTTCCACTCTTTGTTTTCTGCTTTTGAAGCATTTCAAAATTGGAAAACATTTAACTCAACTTTCAATCTTTTACAGGCATTTACCAGTAACCGGAGAAAACGATGCAAAATGCTTCAGAAACTGTATAATGTTACAGAACACAACAAGTTCATCCATATATTCGAAGTGTGTCAAACACATTTCTATTGTGGCCCATATCAAGATCATGAAAGTCCTCAGAGGGCCGATTTGTGACAAAATACATTAATAAAACTAATCTGATGCATTTTGGAAGTATCCAACTAAAAACTGTTTTGATTTGACTGATACACTAATATTTCAGCACACACCTGCTATCTGGAAGGATGTTTTTAAGTATCCTTCCAGAATCTAGAGGGCCACACAAAAACATACTGCGGGACAGATTTGGCCCCCCAGCCTTGAATGTAACACATGCGATACATTCTATCAAAAGAAGTTAAAACTCAATATGTTGCGCATATCTATGTGAATGTTTGACTTTATAGTATTGGCCTGGTTCGGTTACAATCTGTAGCTGTATTACTAAACAGAGTAACTTGCTGTTGGCTCTAAATTAACACCAGAGATATTTTCACCCTGTTTCACATACTTAACATGAGTTGGAGTGAACTGTACCTTTGATTGGCGCCTTAGCTCCGCCGGGAGCAGAGACGGTCACCCGGCTGAGCAAAGCGCTTGCATCCCCACCATCTATGTCCGCACCACTTCCCAGCCCAGAACCGGCGGAGTCAGCCCCCTTTGGATCCAGAACCTCCTCCGGCAATCCCGCCTCGCGACGCAGAATTTCCGCGGACTCTGACAGTTTGTTCTTTCTGAGGAACTGCAGCACAGCCAGCAGGGTCTGCTGGTCCTCCGGGGCTCCCGCCGCCGGCTTGTTGTTTCCAGCCGCAGCGCTGGAGCCGGGGGACGCAGAGAGCACTCCCGCGTCGTTGGCGTGATTATTTCCGAAGCCATCGGTCGCTGGTTCTGTTTTAATGTCGGCTTCTTCTTTCGCGTCGACTATACTACCCTGTACGGCCGCCATTTTCAAAATGAAATGCGCATGCGCGAGATTGAAAAACGGAAACCTCCAATTGCATGATGTTGAGTCACCTAATTGGTTTAAGCGCATGTCAGTCAAATTCGAAGATTCTAATTAAGTCCCGCCCCTTTCCCTCAAGATTCAACTCTGGTTTCACAGCTGTGGGACTAGAACCACTGGTTGCTGCTTAGTGGTACTCTGAGGAAGAATGTTGTTACCACAATCATTTGCAAGTTGGACACAAACAAACTGTGATGTATGCCTACATAGCATGATGTTTATTTTAACTAACGTGAACCAGAATTTGCTGCTCATGGTGGCAGCATGTTATTTCTGATTGTAGACTTTTGCTCGTTATCTTATCGGATGAGGGGATGCATGTTTGGATAGTAATTCCCTATATTTCTGAAGACTGTGCATAAAGTATTTTTACTCATGCTGGGTTTTTTTTTACTTTCGGAGATTTGCTATGATGTGTGATCGCGGCCACAGATTTGTTTTTAAGGAGCGCCTCATTAATATCTCCAAAGTCCAAAGAAAACTTGAACTGCAACCCCAAATTCCAATGGAGTTGAAAAGAAGGCTTTGTGGATGCAGAGCAACACCAAAGAACAAAGAGGTGAATAAGGAAGGTCAAGCAATCTCTTCCGTTGATCATAATGGGCAACGACCATATCCCAGAGTCCGACATCCCTCTACCTGGTGCTCTAACCATACACAAAGACAGGGATTTAAAAATGAGGCGGATTACCAGTGCTTGCACCTAATGTTCTGCAGTGGAAATGAGTTTTGCAGTAGTTGATCTCGGCCCCTTAGTTCCAGTAAAACTGATTCTTGATACTTCAGCCTACAAAGACATTTTGGGCAATTCGACTGATGTTAAACATTTTTCAGCTTCCTAAAAAAAGTCTTGATTGTTTTTATCTTATAAAACCAATCTCTTTTTTGTTAACTTTCAGCTGCTCACTTTAAGTGTATCCAGCTCCTTCGTGCTATTAGTAATAGATGTGTGTTTGTTTGTACCAGAGGGGGGCACTCTTTACACACAATACCAACTCACTCTCAGGGATGTCAAGATTTAAAAAAAAAAAGAAAAGAAAAGGAAAAAGAGATATATTTTTCTCCATTAAAACTGTTTAATTACATTTTTATCTACAGTCACAGCAAATAAATACCAGCATAGAATTGGTTGATTTTGTTCACAGGTATTCCCTGATAGCTTTAAATTAGAGTGACATCAGGGGTAAACAGATAGTTAATTTCTCCAGATGATCAGTAAAATTACATAAACATAATTTATTATCACGTAGCACAATTTTGTTCAGCAAAAAGAAAACAGAAACATGAGAGTCTCATTTGAGTAACGGCTTTGTGTAACAAATTAGCTTCAAACCTATTGATGATTAATTATGAACCAAAATAACACCTCTATTCAAAGATTATTGGGGACCTTTTTATTAACAGGGGCGTTTGATGCTGGTGTAGTCTAGGAAACAAGGAGGAGGCAGACAGGAAACTCCCTGAGGCAGAACTAATTCAAGGACACTGAGTTTGTGGATTTTGGTTTATGAACTGATTCAAAAAGAACAAACCGACAAAATCAGATCCAGTTTGGACACATGTTTTCACATGTTTTGCTAATTTCTTCTACTAAGACTTGTCATAAGATGTCATGGTCATAATCCTCATCTTTAGGATTATGTAGTAATCCTGTACTAAATGTACAGAAATGTAGTTGATTTACTACAACTACATTTATCTTTTCTTTTTACACCATACTATCATAAGAGCTAATTTATACCTGTGTCCTTTACAGCTTTTAAATCCAGTCTTTAATATGTTCACCTTGAAGCACCTTGAGGCAAAAAACATGTAGAAATATTCATGTTTTTCACTTTGCATTCTGCTAAGGTGGGGTTTTTTTTCGCTCCTGCACAGAAGAAACACCATACCTGCCTCAGTAAACATGCCAAACATGCTGTCAAACGTGTGACGCTGACGAGGCAGGTCTCAGGTCAGCCAGGCATACGTTTTCATTTCAGTGAAGCTGTCACGTGGAAAATCAAAACGGACTCACGTTTTGATTTTATTTGACCTTTTTTTTGTTTGTTTTTTTAACCATCCTAAGTCGTGGCCCATTCCAAACCTGGACTCCATGAAGGTGACGCCCCAGCAGCTCTGTGATGAGGGCTGGGACTGAAGGCACAGATGCGGCGGGATGTTGTGTAACACTGCGGCGTCGCTGCTCCATGTGAAGGAGAGCCGGGTGGGGGGATGGGGTGCCTTAGTTTGTGGGTGTAGTGTGTGAGACAACACGAGCAGCTCAGGGTGTGGTCAGCTTTTCTCGGATTGTTGTAAAACTGCACATTACGTTTGTTTGGGGAAAAAAAAATCAGACTTATGATCATTGAACATTTTCCCTGCCTGGTCACCTGTGAAAAATACCCAACGTTTCTTCCTGCTTGAGGAGAACAATGACGTAGTTTAATGTTAAAAAAAACAAACAGAAAAACTTCAATGGAAATGCAACGCAATAAAGACACTAGAAGCAATCTGCTGACATCTCATCCTTTCTGATGATGATTGGATTAGACAGCAATTAGTTCACAAACAACTTGTTTACTGACTGAAGTGAAATGAGTGGATAAAAATACACTTCTGCTCTCCAGCAATGGCAGGTGCAGACACATTGACAGCCTTGGTAAAGATGTGCAAAAAGTTTTAAAGTAAATGTAGATTTTGTTGCAGTATTATAACCTCACTCTGACTTTTTTTGTTTTCCCCCAAATAATCCAACATTTGAATATATTGTATTTATTTACTGAGTGGGGAAAATAATCTCGAAATAAGTAATTGCTATTCACCAAATCATTCTTGTAGCCCCAGCTGCGAGTAATCTTTTTACCAGTTTGGCAACATGTAGTTTCTCCAGCAATATTTTTACAGTGTTGGAGGATTTGGAGAGAGCGATCTGGGACGTGTTATTCTTGGAAATATTTTTATTTAAATGTTTTATTTTCCCTTCTCCTTTAAATTGCGAGCCAGTTGTTTGAACACACACCTTTTAGTTCTTTGAGTCCTAAAGCTAATCCTAATTAGTTTTAAGGCCAATTTGATCTCATTCCACATTTCTCAAGACAAGCTGGTTCTTAAATATACATTCTCTGCATTTTTGTTTTTCTTTTTTCCTGTAGGTCATTTTGTCACATTTATGAATAAAAAAGCATGAAGAAAAACGCTTCTATTTATTTAAAGCAGCTATTACTAGACACTGAGAGCTGCTTAGCTATTATTTTTTGATAATCAGGTGGTTCCTGGACTTGATTTTGATCTAAATTATTCACTTTCACTTATTATTCGAAGCCTATTGCTGCATAAAAGTTGTTGATCAGATATGTAATTATAGTCTTATTTCTAAAATCATTCTGCTTTCCGCACACATTTATTATTTTTTTACTTCACAAATCACCTTCAAGCCACACCCTGACTGCTGACCCACCAGGAAAGTCCCAATGTTGCGATAAAAGCGATGCAAGAAACATAAATGTGGAAAAGAGGTGATATATTTTCAGATCTACTTCTTCTCAGTTGTTCAAGCTCCACTTATCCAACCTTATGTCTACTGCTGCTTCTTATATTACAAAGCTGTATGCAAAGCTGCTCCAGCATGTCTCACAGTGATAATGAAATGGGTGAGGGTGGAGAAAAGAGACGCATGTTCAGTCCCATCCCTTCTTTCACACCTCGGAGGTGATTGGCTTGGATTATCTGTGTGTGTGGGTGGGTGGGTGGTGGAAGCTGAACGATTCTCCCAACATCCCCATTTCTGCTCTGTCAGATGGTGCAAGGGTGTGGCATCCCCAGAGAGTCAGGAGTTTTTGGAACGCACACAGGAAAAAAAACAAACAAACTAAAAGACAGTTTGTGAACTCTTTAATTCCCCTTGTTAAAAAAAAATGCTGTACATATAGCTGGAGTAATGTTTTTCTAGCTTGATTCAAGGGCAGCTGAGAACTGAGCCAGTAACATGTTTGAATCTACTGTCAGAAGGCAAAACAGATTGTATTATTTTTGTAGCTTTTCATGAATCAAAGCAAAGGAAATGTTGAGGCAGGAATGCGCCCTGTGGAGATGCGCCTGCGTGTGTCTGCCTATGTGACGTAGTCCTGGCAGTGTAGACCAGGGCGTGGCACGTTTCCTGCCTCTTTTATATATTTTCATTTCCTTTCAACAGACCCGACTGCAGAAGAGACACAACTGAAGCTAAATCTGCTATAAAAAAGCAACCTAAAAAACCCCCTGATAATTACAAAGATGTTTGAGTATGACAGGTGCACATATTGCTTTCCCAGCTTTCAAGATTGACGTTTCCAGCATTGGTTGTGAGCAGCACTCAGCTGTGAGTAACTGCAGTCACCCGCACCCTCAAAGAGAGCACCAGGTTTTGCTGGTGATGAGAAATCACCTACCGGTTTTGCTAAAATGGTCAAGAAATGCAGCAGAGGCCCCCCACCGAGAGGCACAGATAAATAATTTATGAGGAGCAGAAGAGGAAGAGAGAGAGGGAGAGGAAGAGGAAGAGGAAAGGATGAAGGGAGACAAAAGGAGAACAGGGGAGCGGGTTGAGAGGGGGTGGAATGGGAAGGGCGAGGCAGATCATCAGAGGATGTAAGAGCAGGAGAAGTCAGAGGTTGTCAGGATGAAAGGGAGGGAAGGTATGTGTGTGAGAGAGGTGGTAGAAAGCGGTGAGACGGAGGTGTAGAGTAAAGGTGTGAAGGATGAGAAACAGCAAATGAGAAGAAGAAACAGTAAAACCTGTTTTCACCTGCTTTAGTCGTCATTCCAAGCAAACAACACATTTAAAGAAAGGGCTACTTACTGCATGTGATTTATTCAATTCTGGAATAGTTTTTACCTGACACACAAACGTTTTTATATCGGTTAAATCTTTTCATGTTAGAAGAACAAACCTCTGTGCATTTTGTATGACAGACCAACACAAAATAGAGAAAAATACGTCTTAATCAAGTAATGTTTGTGTATTTACTCATGTTTCATATCTTACGTTGCAGAAGTTGTGTATTTCTTTTCCCCTGTGTGGGTACTTTAGTGCTTGAATGCATTAAAGCATCTTGAGCCCTTCCAAGCGGAATGATGGGTGTGAAGGCTGGTCTGTAGCTCCAGAGGAGTCGAGGTTCGTGGAAAGGAATGTGGGGATTGTGCATTATTCAGCACCGACCTAACTGCAAAGCGGGATCCGTCACGCAGTCTGAGACTCAGCTGGGTTTTGAAGGAGAGGGACGGCGGCGGCTTCACTGCAGAGTTGGAGTTCGTTTTTGCTCGGGTCATAGAGTTCCTGTCTTTGTTTAAGCAGAAGCTGAACCCAAACCATTGCTCTGCATCTGTTATTCTGACTTTAACCTTGAGTTTGTTGGTTGTAAATGTATTCTGCTAAAGCTCGAAAAGGTCTTAGATATTCTGATTCTAACATTAATGTCCTGTTCTCCATTCTGACGATTCTTCTTTTACCACGGTTTGTTGTCCTCAGATTGATGTCAGAGAGCAATGTTTGGTAAAATAAACATGAAATGATTCATTTTAGAAAATAAAAAAGGTTAGTTTAAAATACAATATGAAGGACTTCACTTAAATTTGTGTGTTAAGTTAATATCCTCCCTCTTTGATGTGTTCATCGACACAGTGAGAGGGACCCAATGTGTTTGTGGCGGCTGCATAAAATCACTCTGAGGGCCTGTTTACACAATCACATTATAAGCACTCTCTTAAGAAGAGTCCTTCTAATGTTAAATCTTTGACTTGTGTTTGTGTCAAGCTAGGGAAACAACATTTTCTCTCTCAATTTTGCACTTTGCTTCATTTCACTTTATTTACGGAGCACAGATTCACAACAAACTCCATCTCACAAGACAAGCAGGTCCGATCCATATTTTTAATCATTTACAATGCAATTTTATTCAAATTCAACTTAAATCAATCCAGTTCATGCAGTCTAAGCACACAGTCAGATTCAGATCCAGTAACCAATTCAATCTTAATTGTAATACAGCACATTCTAGTCAAACCTGCAAATGAAACCAAATTAGCAGCCCACTCACTGCTGACTGCACCTTGCAAAATCTGAAGTGTAACTAGTACTGCTTCTTTCTGTTATTTAAGAGGTAGGTTTGGGCATGTTCTGTACTTTATTTAGTGGAGAAAATCTACTTTTTCTATTAACATAGACTAAAAAAGATGAGTTGCAGCACCTGCACATTCTGCATCACTTTGTTGCTAAATTAGCTGATTACTGCTGAGTAATGTTTCTGATATGGCCTGATTCACCTTTGAGGTTACGGTTAAAGCCAGGGCTTGTGAAGCAGATATGTTAAGGTCAGAGGTGAATGCAATATTTAAAACCCTTCTGTAAGTGAATGTGAGACCAATTTCTGGATGTCAAGCATAGCCAGTGTTGAGAAGACCAGCTGCTCCATGTAAAACACATATACAGATCAGATGAGATCAGATCATCACTGGTGTTAGTGTCAGATTAAACAGGTTTCTGCTCTATCCGTTCCAAAACAATTTTTGATGTGTGTGTTTGGGATCTTTGTCCTGTTTGACCATCCAACCCTAAAGAAGTTGAGCCAAATGTTCAGAAACAACCCAGGAACCACCAAGGCTCTTGCAAATCATGTAGAAATGCTGGAACTCCAGAGTCTCTGTCAGTAGAGAAGTGAGTTTATTATCACCATGGACTAAGAGGGGGTCACTAAGAAAGAACCACCTCTTCAAAAATCCTCTCAAATCAAAACTGATATTTGCAACACAAATACCTTTTAGAGAAAGGCTAGGATTGAGTTATTTGGCCATTAAGGTAGGAAATATGTCAAAATACTGAGACAACTTTCAAGCATGGTGGTTGCAGCATCATGCTGAGGGTTTATTTTAGCTATGGAGGTGCATCATACAAAGTTGAAAGGAATAATGCAGAAGGAGGACTACTTCCCAGTTCATCAAGACCACATGAAGTTACCAGTTAAATGGCTGGAAGCCTGGACAAAATTTTAATATTCCAACATGAAAGAATTGGTTTTAGAGTGGAACGATTAAGCTTCTGGAATTATCCCGTCCTCATGCTATTAAAAACGTTGAACTTTAGCTGAAAATCAACCAACTTAATCAACCATTTCCAACGAGAAGACTCTTAGAGAAGCTGGGCTGCTAGGCAACGTTTTTACCAAATTATTGTGAGGTTGTATGTGTAAACATCGATGTTGTGAAAACCTAAAATAGATTCAATTTGAAGACCAAAATCCAATTCTAAAAATGTAACAAACAGGACCAATTCACTCTGAAGCGTCAGTGTTTCAAACCAATCAATAAAAACTCAAACCTGATCTGACATTAGTCCCAGTGATGAGTGTACGTGAGCTGTCGACCGACACCGATCTTATTAATAAGCGGCGTTTCAAGTGAAGGAGTGTTTTTCACTTTCTCTGCAGCTTCATCTCGCTGCCTGTGGTTTCTCTCAGCCACCTCCCACGCTTTCCCTCTGAGGACAGAGCTAACCAGGCACGTTAACAGCACCCCTGATGCAGGTCCCTCCCAGCGCAATGCTGCGCATCACTGTTTCTTTATCACCATAAATAATGCAGGCCTCGTCTGAAACTAATGAGCAGGCGCGACACTGCAAGGAACCATAACCAACTCCTACCGGGAAGCTGGGAAAGTATTAACAAAAAGCTTTGATGCAAAAACCTCACTTCATGCGTTTACATGGGTTTAACCCAATTTCACTTAGTGCAATGCATCATTATTATATCAGCTATTAATGCAAGTCGTGTTCGCTTTTTGATTGGCTGGATCTTGTTAGTGCAGAAATTAGCTTTTTGTTAGCAAAGAAACTCATTGTAGCTTCTGTTTACCAATTAGCTCCCTCTGCAGTCCAGCAAATTGTTTCTGAAGATAATCACACACCCTGATCTGCACACACACACACACACCCACACACTGACTGGCAGCTGCCAGACTGAGATAAAGGAGCGGGCTTGAATTTGTTAAAGGTCAGCCCTCCTCTCCAGAATCAATACATCTGCAATTAAATGTATAATTAATCAAAACTTTAACATCACAGGGTGAAATCACTTGAAATATAACGAATATTTAAAGCACAGTTCACTGCATATGTGAGTCTGCGCATAAAAGTGAGAGCTCTAAAAGAGTACGTGATGAAAGAGAAATTTTTACACTTTCTGAAGAAGACATGCAGCGTCCCCTGATAACCTGGAATAATTTATAGAGAATTGAGGATTATCACATCCCTTCCTGTCCTCCGTGTGCCGCATTGGCATGAACATCTATTCCCTGGACATTCAGCTGATAAAGATCCCTCTCCGCCCTAAAAATAGTGACCTTTAGTTAATTCATGTGATCTGTCGGCAGCGTCTAAGCTCAATCCTAATCAGCTCTGGAGGCCTGAGTATCTGATTCTAAAACCTGCTTGATCTCTGCAGGTAGTATTCAGCTCCTCTTTAATTTCACACAAAAATCTCAGCTAAATGCATATGAGAATCTCTTTGTGGTGAATGTCCTTGTTCTCTTTGAGGTGTGTGTAGGGGTGTGCGTGCGTGTGTGTTCCTGACACAAAAGTCATTGAAGGGTGTGAGGAAGGTCTCCTTGCATGAGCATCATTGGAAATCACAAGGAGGGGAGGGGGATACCTGATGAAGGAGGGCGTCCCGGGGGACTGACCAACCTGTGCAAACAAAAACAACAGACGGACACAAAGTAGCAGACACGCCATTTTGCATGTGTGCATTTTTATATGCAGCAATTTGGAAGCAATGTTTGTTCCTTAAGTCTGTGGGTTTGTAGCACTTTGTAAGAAGTATGCATGTTAAAGCACTGATGCTTTGTATTTCAGCTTGGTCTCACCCTGGACTGACTTTGGCTTGCTGAATTACAAAAAAAAAACAAAACTGCAACCACTAACAGGGTGCGATCAAAAGAATGTAGAAAATCCATTGGGATAATCCTAATATACTGGACAGTCAGGGAGTGAATATTTAATGCATGACACTAACTTCACGGCTCAGAAAGTCTTAAACTTTGCTCCAGGTAAAATGTTAATCTATAGCCAGATACAGATGATTCCTGTCCTCTCTGCCTTTCCGTACAAAGTTATAAACGGTTTTCCGATTAAAAGCAGCTTCATCGATTGGCTCTTTAATTACGATGTGTGTGCGTATAGATTTGCAGCCTCACTGACACACACACACACAGACACATGAGGTTTTCTACAGCTACAACCACACACAGGAAGAAACATGCCATCACATCAGGCGACAGGATGTTTGTCCGTATCTACATCGCCGTGGTGGGTAAATATTTTAACAGTTCAGCAGTCAGGCACAACGTCTGATTGAGTCTTCAGCCTCAAGTCCCACAGGCAATCTGAAATACACTCATGTCAAGCTAATGGAAAGCTTTTGGTGTTTTCCAGCCGATCAATAGCTGTTTATGTGCGAATGGTGACACACTATATCAGCCTGCAGGCAGACTGCCAGGAGGTATGGAACAACTGTAGTCAGCACTTTGGGAGATGGGTGAGCAGGGCCAGCACGCACACACAATCGCGCTTCATGCTGTAGGAGCTGCATTGAGTGCTTGCGGTGCAGATGAAGGCCAGAAAATGAGGTGGAGGTGTTCAGTGGTTTATGGATTGAAACCCTATCAGATCTGCAAACTGCAGCACTTCACAGCTCAGACAGACAAGGAGAAGAGGAATGCAGCGATGTGTTCTGGAAAGCCAATAAAGTTTCTTCTACTTTGAACGAGCTTCGGGATTCCTGTTGTGTCTTTACAGCCCGGCAGCAGACGAAGGCATCCAGTCCTCCCCAGTGATTGGTGGTCTGAGCTGTTTTGAGCATGACTCGAGGTTCTTGCAGAGCTGGGCAGTAACCAGTTACATTTACTCAGTTATATGTACCTGAATAATTTGTTAAAATGTGAATAAGATGTGCTTTTAGGAGTAATTTTAATACACTGTACATTTTACTCATTCTTGAGTATGACTTTTGTAAAGTATCGGTACTATTATTTGAGTAAAATTTCTAGATACTCTGCCCATTGTGAGTAATATTTGCTTTTTGAAATCAAAAAGCAAATATGCTATGATCTAAAACTTTGTACAATGACATGTAATTATTGTTTCTGACATCAAATTCTGTTACAAGCCAAAAATTGTGAATGATCAGATTTTCTTTTAATTATCCAGCAGCTTTAGGACTGAAATCATAACTCACTTCCTGGGAGTCTTTCAGCAGCAGTCTGTCACTAATATTAATGTTTTTTTCTGCAGGTTTCAAGGTTCAAGCTGAAATTTTCTGCTCATGTGGGCTCGTGGGAGCAAGGTGGTGATGGCACTATTACTTTAGCAGTTCCTGTCAGACGAGACTGCAGACTGGGATGAGGTAGGGCAGACAGTAAATACACAGAAAGGAAGTAAAACCGCAGAAACATTCAAGCTGCTTCTTGGAAATATCTAAGAGAAAATAGTTTTAAAATTGCTTATCCCTAATAGGAACATAAGTGACTGATAACTGGTTTTACTGGAAATTCATAAACTGCTACAAAATAAAATACTGCAAGATGAAACAAAATAACAAAAATGGGGTTTTGGTTGCAAAATCTTACATTTTACAAAAATGTAAGATTTTGAATTTGTTGGGTGGTGAGAAAAATAAAACAATGTTTGTTTTGAATCATCTGTATGAAACATTCTCTTGTTTTAGGCGTACTTTATAAGTTTACATTAAATAGAGATCCTGGGATCCCTTAGCTATTCTTCAAGATGAGGAAGACAAGAGAACATGCTGTCCAGTAAATGGAGACGTGTGGTGATTTTCAAAAAATCTTTGAGTAAGAAAATGCTGCTGCAATAAAAAAATACAGTTTCAACAAACAATAAACTCAGCTGTCAGATTTATGTTAATGCTACTTTTTCATTTTATTTCCTAAAATTTTGGACAGTCAAAACTAACTTTATAATAACAGAGACATATAGTTTTAATACACAGAATGCAAATGATAAGATGAACACTAGAGGTGACCTTCTTGCTCACATTTGAATTTAAAACATCCAAAAGCCTAGAATTTGTCTCTGCAAATCCTTTTGAGACAAACAATGATTTGTCACATCTTTATTGTAAAAACTTTCAGCCTGCTGGACAGGAAATTGCTTTTTATTCTTCCTATTTGTCAAATGGACATGTTCAAACATGGCTGACTTTCATGCCTTGAACACTAAATACACTTTTGCATTTTGACGAGACGCTAATAGAGCAGGCAAAACATTGCAACAGACTCAGGTCTGAATGTTTCCCCTAAAGCGGTTGCTTCATTTTTGTAAAGAGTGCAATGCAGCCACCACTGTGGTTTCTTCATTCTCTGATGTTTTTTGTTTGTTTGTTTGTTTGTATTGTTTCTGTAGTTGAGAAGCAGACATGCATGTGTTCTCTGCTGCTCTCTTTATCCTCCCTCCTCTTCTCTATCCTTATCTCCTCCATGTTCATGTCATATTTGAATAAACCCAAAACAATTTCTAGAAACCTCAGTTCTAATTTCCGTTCATATCTATTTTTGTCCCAAGTGCTTAAGCATGACAGATGATGAGTGGGATGATCAGTTAAAGGTTAGCTTCCAGGAGAAAAGAAACTTTCTCTCACCTCTTTTCAGATGATCTGAAAAGAGGTGAGAGCTCCTGCAGGTGGTGCAGGAGGGTGGACTGCACTCCCCCGCCTCACTGGCCGTGCCCCAGTTACCCCCACACAGCTGTCCTGTGCACGTCTGGATGTTTGAAGACTCTGTGGCACACAGGAGCATCTGTCCATAAGGTGGTCTCTGGGGGCAGTTAATCTTTACTCCTTTAACCTACAGAGCTCTGTTGGGGGAGGAAAGTGTCCTTCTGTGCCCTTTTTCGGTTTAAACAGACTCTGCTAAAGAAACATTAATGTAGTGGGCAGTTTAGTGTTTACGTATATTAGGGGGGAAAACAAGGCGAGAGGAGACAGATTTTGTGGGATGATGCCACCAATTTACGTTTTTCAGCTCCCGATAAACAACAGCCATCTATTCTGTTTACTATCATTTTGTTATCAATGTTCTTGTGTACGACGCGCATTGATTTTCCCAGTTTACTCCCACAGCTGAGACACATGCATACCAAGTTTATTGAGGACTCCAAATCGATCTTATGATGGAGTACATTGGTGGATGTTGCTTGTATTTGTGTTGGCTGTGTGACGGACTGACGATCAATCTGTTGTGTGCTCTGCCCTCTTGCCAAGCGACAGCTGGGACGGGCTTAAGCCCATCCTGCATCCACAAAGAGTTGTGGATATAGAGCAGCTGAAGAAAAGGAAATATTTCTTAGTGAACAGCACTGTGACGTACATAACTGCTCTGTGGTGGAAATACCTGAACACAGTGATATTAGTGGCATCAATTTAAATAAAAATTGAGATTTTTGCTCCCACTGGTGCTAGAAGTGAAACAGGTTTTGGATTGATAAAGAGAGCTGACATTAAGCTTCTGGAAAGAACTGAAATTAACTCTCCTGAAAATGGATGAAGAATACTTAAGGGTGTTTAATTTTGCGTGAAAGAATTGGGAATTATTAAAAACATGCCAATCATAAATAAGCCAGAATCTACAAAAAATGTTTCCAAATTTAAGTTGCTTGTTGTGCAATCACACCTCTACCCAAAATAGTACCAGTGGTGACTCTCTTCGAATGACATCAAGCTGCGACTGTGTCTCTGTGTGTAGAGCAGTTGTCTTGTGATCAGAAGGTGGTGGGTTTGATTCCAGCTTCCTCCTGCCACATGTCGATGTGCCTCTGGGCAAGGCACTTCACCCCAAGTTGCCCACCGATCTGCGTATCAGTGTACAAATGGGAGTGTGAATGGGTGAATGTGACTTTTCAAAGCGAAGCACTGACTGGAAAAGCGCTGCAGAAGTTCAGTCCATTTACCATCTTAGCGGGTCAAAAAAAAATCTCTGTGGCGCACAAATGATAATCTTGGAGTTGAAAAAAAACCCACGTAGAAACAAAAAGAGTGACAGACAGGAGTTTGTTTTGTTTCTCTGTTTTTGTGAAATTCACTGACTACTTTGAATAGACTTGTCGTTTTAAAGCATGTGTCATAAATGTCTGTCTATTTTGTGTTTTGCAAGTAAAAGAGGGTTTTAGAATCTGGTACGTAAAAGCAAAAACATGATTTTAAAACTGGCATCTTCTAAGAATCAGTGAAATAGTTGATAGCAGACGGCAATGTTCTTATTTTGTATGCTATGGATGAACTAAGGCAATCTGGTGTAAGTAATTGATGATAGAAGTGCAAAACTCATAACAAAATGAGTTTGTTATGAGTCACATGAGCATAAAGTTGTGACTTCAGAGGAAAAATTCATGTTTCACAGTTATTAATGGCTTTAATAATGTAGCCAACATTCACATCCTCTGGGATCGAAGATTAATGATTGAAGCTCATCTGACCTGATGGTTTTCTTACCTGATCAGCTCCAACGGAAATTAACTTTCACAGATCTGATCCAGATATGCAACACAAAACCTTTCCATGCAGCACAGCGTACAGTGATGAATGCACCATCCTGATTTGTGACTTGGAACATGCTGTGATATTTTGGGATTGGATTACGGAGAATTTCTGAAGGTAACATATTTTTATGACAAATGAATAAAGTGTCAATCTACTTGTTTCAAAACTGTGACATTTAACAATCGGCCATAACGTTATGCTTTGTTACGGGGTCTGTGACTGCTCTGCAAAAATTCACAATAAGTTTGAGTTGGAAGATGCCAATGAATTTAACTCTTTTACACTGATAATAATGCTATGATTAATATTTTGTTTATTTGTCTGACGCAAAAGCATCTAAAGCCGATATCACTGTGACTGAAACTTTGATCTTCTGATCAGTAGTCGCTCCTTTTTTACTTGCTGCTATTATCACTGCTCTTACTAATCACTTAAATATTCAGAAGCATGTTTCCACTCTCTTTTCTGGATCATCTATGGTGTATTTTTAAAGTTGTGTTAAGCTTCCTGCCTCAAACTGCTGTGTCATGTGCAAACTGGATGTTGAATAACTCCCAGAAAGGTTTCAGCTCTTCCATTATACATGAAGCAGCAGCAGCAGCACAACCCTCTCACTTAAGAACTATATTTCAGGCCATACCAGTAAACTGTGGGTCTATGAAGACATCCATTAGATTTGACAACATTCGTTTATCATTTCAGCTTCTATATTAAGACAAAGTAGATTTAAACAATTCAAAGTTTAATTAATTCTAAGTTTCCGTGCTTGTCGTGGAGTGTCCAGTTATCATACCACGACTTGAAATTAGGCAGATTTACAAAGCAAAGTGTCAGTAAAGTGTGACGATTAGTCCAGGTTTAATTTCAGGTACTTTATATTGATCCTTTTATATGCAAACTTCAGCATAAAGCTGCTGCACAGACGCAGCCCCTGTGGGTGAAGCTTGTTTTGCAGCACTGCTGCGTCCTCCCAGGCCTCCAGAATAACAAGTCTCAGCTGAATACGGAGCCTGAGACACTTCAGCATGTCGTGGACTGCTGCAACTCAGAAAGTGATGTCAAGATGGTTTAATGTCAAAAGCTAATTCACTATGTCCTACTTTAGTTGAACTTTACTGCATAACAGAGAGAGAGAAAAGCATTTTTCTATGGATCACAAAGATTAAGCTACATATGAAGGTGATTATCACAAGAGCTGCCTTTTAGCACGTTGGAGGATGTATTTTAGAAAGTATCTTGCAGAGGATTGAAATATCTGAATGAGAAACGGATTTTTCTTTCATCGGATTTTTCTCCGAGGATCACAGTTCATCTGATCTGTACCCTGACAGTGAGCTTCACACGTCAGGGTGCCTTCCTCCTTCTCCGGCGTTTGATTCAGACAGCTAAACCTAAAAGCATACCACGCCTCTAACATTTAGTGTCTGTGCTCTAATTTGTATTTTATCATCATCTATTTTAAGGAGGATGTTATTAATCACATTCTATCTCACCTCAGAAACTGGTTCTCATTCAGCAGTGAGTAATGTGTTTGACTTTTACAGCCTGCTACCTGTGAAGTGCTAAATGTTGGTCAACACACAATAACAAGGGTCTTCTCTTTAACTTAGAGAAGTCTTTGGAAATGTCTCCAAATGTAAATGTGCAACATATTTCCATTTCAGGTTGTTTGACTGTTACATCTCCGACTAAGTTTAAAGAAAAAGAAAATAATCATAATTTCTCTGACTAAAAGCAATTAATTTCCCTCTGTGTCAAATATTTTCCCCTTATAAAATTCACTGAAAACCTTTCAGGAGCAATCACCAGGCCACCTGCTTCATTTTCTGATAAGCAGGATGTGACAGAAATGTAATTATGTCTCTCAGGTTGAACACCCTCAGTGCCACAGAAGGAGGTCAAGACTGAAGGATGTGCCCTTCCCCTTTGTTCAGCGACAAAGACCCTCCTTTCCTCCGTCTTTCTGTCTGTCTGGGTGGCTCAGCTGGCAGTTACTCTATTATTAGCTCCAAGTTTTATATATAAAAAAAGGAAAAGATGGCGCTGATGTCATGGTTAACACACAATGGCCCAACCTCGAAATGATTCAGCACCTTTTCCCTCATCCACAAAACAGCTTGAACCGGACTATTTTATAAATAGGGTTCAAAATAATAATAATAAAAAAAGTTCTCTTTCAGTTTTCCACAAATTATTTTAAGCCCCTAATGACTCTGGTGTTTAGCCACTTTAGTCAGAGATCCATCAGCCAAAATGTTTTTTTGTTGTTTTTATGTTTGATCCAGGTTCTGTGTCAGTCTACACAGCTCAGTTTTCACACAGATCTGTCTTGACACTGTGTGTCTCTGGGAGGAATCACTCCCTGAGGTGGCTGCTGCTCAGCAACAGAATCTATGGCAACGTTACCAACCAATTAACTCATTGCTACCTGGTAGAAATAAAGCTGAGATGCGTCTTTAAATATTTGAAATATATTCCAACTCAGTTTAAGGACAGAAATTGTTGGGATTCAGTTTTTACATGGAAGGACATCTCACCAACTGGTTTGATTTCAAGGAAGATTTCAATTGTCAGTCCAATTATGCTGACAAAAAAAAAAGCAAATTCACAGTCAATCTGTTCCTCACTGAAGGTCATCTCCTCTAACATCAAAGTCAGGTGCAGACAAAATTATCATCTCACAGAACATAAAGCATTCTCCTCGCTTGCAGTTATTTCTTCAAGGTTGTAGCTGGACAGACATAAAAAAGATGGACATTTACTGTGGTGGAAGGTTCATGGACGTCTGCAGACTGAAAGGTAAAAAATATCCTAGATGTCCATGAGGAAACATATATTTACACTCTTTGTTTGTGTTCTGTCCTCACAAACATGCTGAACCTGGAGACAGATTGGCTACCAAAGGAGAGTACCACACAGAAGTGGCAGTAGTGTTAGCTAAGGACGGAAAGAAGAAGCTGCATTTCACACCAAAATGATGCAGTAAGAACTTGGAAAAACTTTGCCTTGTCCAAAAAGTCTTAGGGAGTTCAACTCAGAGCCTACATAACTGGTTTTCTGCATGGTTTTCAGATAGATCATTTACCTCCTCAGCAGTACATTGTGTTTAGCATCAGCTTGCTAATTATCTTTATATTTGATTCTGGTATGCTGTACTAGGGGAGTTCTTGAGGTCTTGAGTTGAACACCCCTGAATCAAATGTTGAGACCAGAATTTGGTGCAAGTTTGGTTTTAGTTTTTGTGGAATAAACTGGGGAACATCCAGAGTTGCAGTAGAATTTACATGAATTGAACTGAAGAGGGTTTTAATTGGAGGTTTTAATCAGCATGGAGGAGGAAATACCCTTCGACAGCTCACAAGGACCTTTTGTGCTCATGAAGTGAGGTCAAACGGCCTGAAGTGCAGCTGAGAGCAGCTTCTTTCAAGTTTGACGAGATACTGAAGGATTTTGTTAAATAGCAGCCCCGTTATGGGTCCCCATGCCCCACCCTCCACTCAGCAGCACTGCAGGGGTATAAATCTTTGAAGAACTGCAATCTGCGTCACGGGCAAACACGCAAATCTGTCCCACCCAGCTGAAAGAGGAATGAAGGCCTGATATGTGAAGATGGAGATGTTGAGGTTTGGAAAGATTTTAGTGAACAGGTCAACGCGGTAAATTGGAGCATGTTATCCATCAGATTTATAAAAATCCATCTGTACAAAGGGTCCAAGAGGCAAAAAAAAATACAAGAAATGTCTTGAAGATTGCATTGTTCATGTTGCGTGGATAAGGAATCAAGTCAGGGTTAATAGAAAGATTAAAAATATAGCAAAGATGTAGCCAGAGCTAAAATGGAGTGGCTCAGTCAAAGTTCAAATCTAAATCCAACTGAGAAAATTTTTACAAAAGAAAAAACTTGAAAAGTAATGTTCACAGATGTTTTCCATCCGGTGTGCTGAACCATCCACCTGTAAATATTTAAAACTGGCAGAGAGAGACCCTAAAAATACTGCGGCTGTAACTGCAGTGAAAGGTGGATGTACAAAACACTGACTGAGGGCAGAACCAAGAATCCCTGGCATACTTCACTTCACTTCACTGAAATCTGAGATTTTAATGTGGCAAAATGAGAAAAAGTTTTGGGGGATGAATACATTTGTCTGACGTTGTCTTACTATAATGTGGTGTCTTAAAAAGATAATTTAAACCACTTTAAATCAGCTCAGCTGTTTTTTTTAATATGTGTTCATTACTTTGAGGATACCAGTGATTAAGGAATATAAAGATGCAAAACTGTTATTTGAAGCTTTAACGTGGTGGAAAAATATGCTCAAAATGTTTAGATTATCCAGCACACAGGCAGTGAGACACAATGAAACCACATGCAGCCTCGGTCAGGTCAAGTCTTTATTGATATGGTGTCATACGGCAATACATATATAGCAATCACGGTAAAGAGAACAGCATGTCAACTACATTCAATCCCTAAGCTTTAGAAGTAATGGTAACTCTAATGAACACTACTGAAGATATGAAGGAAGATGAAAACACCCCACTGGACTGAAATATACACATTGAACATTTAACCAGAAGCTGCTGGTGTCTTAAGGCGTTTTACATCCTACAGTATTTCTTCTACGATATATTTCAGTATTGACGGTTGAGTATGGATTGGTGACGTATTGTACTTGTTTCGTTTTTTTCTCCTTTTGAGAAAAATGTGCATTTAGAAAAGTTTGGCAGTGCCGCAGTTGTGGTGACATTTGTTTGTTGCTGTTGGGGTGTTTTTTGTTGGTTTTTTTGGTTTTTAGTGTAAGGCTTTGCAACCATGAGCCGTTCATCCATTGTCAAAGCGCGTATTACGTAAACGGCGACAGCATTCCATAAAACCAAAATGCCCCAACGTCGTTCCGGTCATGTTAGGCCACTGTGCAGAAGCACTTGTATACAGTACTAAGATACTCGCCACAAGCGTCAGGTAAACACAACCAAAAACCAGAGCAGCTAGCTGTACAATCAGCAGTTTCTTTGCTTCTACTTGTGAAGAAGTGAGTGCAGTTCGTCACGGCATTGACCGCCGTGACCTGGAGTGAGGCAGTGCACAAGCAGGAATTAATAAAAAATAAATAAGCTACAAGTCTCATAGTTACTCTAAGAGTGAAGTAGTTACTACAACAGACATTTGATCCAGTCATGGCCACAATTATTAAGAAGGAGGTCGAGTTGTTTCTGTAATCCAGCAGCTTTTCATTTAGCTCCATGGGGTTTTCGACGCGGTCGGCACGGCAATCTTCAAGCTTCAGCGATGTGATTGTGGGGTTCATGGAGCGTGGGTCTTAAACTATCTATGCATACGATAAATCACACCCAGAGACATGAAACAAAGAATCTCATGCGTTTGTGCTGAAGTATAATGATCCCATGTATATACTCAACCAGCCTGAAAAACACTATTCATTCGTTTTATATCAATTACAAATTGGATTCATGTTTGTAAAAATGTATTCTCTCTTTCATCCTTTGTAAAACATTGTGCAAATAGTTACTCGTTCCCACCTTAGGTGATTCATTTCCACTTAAGTGCTTGAAAGATGATCCTTTTCAGTGTATTCACATTATCAGCAGAGATCGGAGGCCTAAAGTTACATCTTAAGAATGCTGAAAGTGGTGCTTTCACGTTCAAACGACCCTAAGTCGAATGAGCACTGAGATGAAAAATCAGTCAAGCATGGCACATACATGCAAATAAAGCTCAAGTAATACATTTTCAGAAACTGCTCTCTTCAAGTCTTATTTTCATTAAAATATCAACGCTATGACACAGGAACATTGTTAGTGAATTAAAATGAAAACATCACCCCTTCCTCTGGCTACCTACTGTTATTAGAAGAAAACAGAACAGCTCAACTGAAAACCATAAGTTTACATGATGTTGGACTGTTTTGTATGTAAGGCAGACTGTTTCTTCCTGAAACTGTCAGTGATAGAAAACCAGCTGATGTGTTTCCAGCCTATTTTGTGTGTGGGGGTGGGTGTGTGTGTGTGTGTGTGTTACTGTGCATCCTAACAGTCAAACGCATGTCATCCTACATGACGACGCAACATTAGTGATGAAGACTGCTACCAAAGTGCCTGCTCTTGTTCAGCCATGACTTTGTGAATGAAATTTGTTGCAATAAAGTGATTGCGTCTGTGGCGTTATGACGGATTTGAATAAGAATTAACAGACGGGAGACGAAAAGAGGCGTGTGTTTGCGGGATAGAGTGAAAGTTTAGTGGTTTCAGACCCAGGCTTAGAGGAGGTTTCTAGTTTTTCTGATTGGTAGGGATGTCTTCTTGCTGCTTCTCCATCTTCTTGGTTGTCACGACGGTCTCCTCGTAAACTTCGCGCTGGGACACCTTCCCGGTGGGCTTGCTCTGCGGCTGCTCCTCCTCCTTGCCCTCCTTCTTGGAGGTCTTGCCGGAGCCGGAGTAGATGCGGGTCTGGTAGCTGTAGCCCTGCCCAACGCCGCCGCTTATAGATGGGTTGGGATAGCCGATCCCTGTTCCGATGCGGGTCTCCTCCCCTTCCAGGAGTTTCCTGCAGAGAGGGAGACACACAGATGGGAGGGTTTAGAGAGAACACACAATGAAACACAAACCATAAATGCAAGAAAGCACTAAGCCATATAGAAGAATTGTGTGTTTCGTTTCTGGGAGGTGCCAGCGTGAGCGATCATACCTGTATGCAGCGATTTCTATATCCAGAGCCATCTTGACATTCAGCAGGTCCTGGTATTCCCTCAGATGTCGAGCCATCTCACTCTTGGTGGTCCTCAACTCATTTTCCAGCTCTGCCATGCTTTCCTAAGCAGGATTAATAGATCAGAGCTCTGGGTTAATAATATTTTGCAAACGCAATATTTTGACTCTAAAGTATTGGCATACAAAGGCATACTCTTTGTATGCTAATTGTGTTGCTTCACATACTTCTCCTGGTTAAGTAAATAAATGTTTTATATTTTTGACATATTTTGAAACATTTTAGGATTCTTTTCTTTTTCTTTTTTTTTTAGTTAATTTTTCTGATGAAAACTGATGGAAGGGATTGAAATGATTGTAAATTCGGGTAGATGGTGTGTATTCAGTGGGCGTTGTCGGATGCCGGGGAGTGTGTTTCTCTCCGGGGAGTTTCAGCACCAAGGACAGAGCAACTGCAGCTCATCCGCACCGCGAGTTTTATGATTCTTCACAGAAAAAAATAATACAAATGTTCAATGAATAAATACAACTAGAATAATAAAAAAAATCTAACAGATTAGCAGAGAAAAAAGATGAAAATATATATTCTTTTTAAAGTAATTTTAATCATTGTGGCTTTTTTAAATCGGGTTTTATTCTTTTTATTTTTTATTTTATGTATATTCTTAATTCTGTTGTTTGTTTGTTTGTTTTTTTTCGTTTATTTTATCTTCTTGTGAGTCTATTTGCTGCTACTGCCTGTCACTCTGCTGCACAGAAATGTCCCCATAGTGGGACAATGCAGAATATTCCTATTCTATTCAGTAAATACATAATTGATCACTCAGATGAAATCAGTTCATCGACTTTCATCCAGACTCTTGCGTTAACGTTACATCCATCAAACACATAAATAAATAAGCAGGAGTTACCTGGTAGGAGTTGATCTCCATGCTGTGCCTGTCCTCCATCTCCCGCAGCTGCTTCTCCAGAGACTCGGTCGTCCCCCTCAGGCTCTCTATCTCGATGGTCCTGGACTGAAGCTGCCTCCGGAACTCGTTCGCCTCCTCCCTGCTGGCTCGGATGGCGTCGGTGCTCCGGGTCGCCTGCTCCGACAGGTCGGCGAACTTGCTCTTGTACCACTCCTCGGCGGACTGCAGGTTCTTGGACGCCATGGACTCGTACTGGCTGCGGATCTCCTTGAGGGCGGAGGTGAGGTCCGGCTTGGCCACCTCCATCTCCACGGACACCTGCGCGGCCTGGATCATGTCCGTCAGCTCGGCCACCTCCTCTTCGTGCACCTTCCGCAGGAAGTTGATCTCGTCCAGGAGGGACTCGACTTTCTTCTCCAGGTCCAGGCGCACCATGGTGGCGTCGTCCACGTCCTTCTTGAAAGCCTTGAGGGTGGCCTCCGCCTCCTCCCGGGCGCGGAACTCCTCCTCGTACTTCCCCCTGAGCTTCTGCAGGTCGTCGTCGATGCTGTCCCTCTCTATCACCAGCTGGGACTTCTCTCCGTTCAGCTCCTCCAGCTGGGAGCGCAGCTCTCGGATCTCCTGCTGGTAGAGCTCCGCCAGGCGGGACGGCTCCGCCTGCCGCTGGCGCAGCGCCACCAGCTCGGTCTCCAGCACTTTGTTGTGCTGCTCCAAGTTGCGCACCTTCTCGATGAACATGGCAAAGCGGTCGTTGAGACCCTGCATTTGCTCCTTCTCGTTGGTGCGGATGATCTTGTACTCATTGTTGAGGATGCTGCTCTGGGTCAGGTCGAAGGCCTCCAGCGGAGCGGAGAAGGAGCGAGCCGACTTTCTGCTGTAGGAGCCCACGGAGGAGATGCTGGTGCGGGACAGGGAGGAGGAGCGGTAGCCTCCTCCGCGGGAGGACGCGCGCGACGGAGAGGAGGCGAAACGGGGAGAATCCCCGAAGATCCTCCTGTAGGAGGAGGAGGAGGAGAACACATCAGATCCGTAGCTCATCTTCGCCTGCGAGGACACAGAGCGCGGCAGTGGGCGCGTCTCCTTTATAAATGCGGGGTGGACCCACTCATTAATTAATGCCAGCTGGAAACATCCGGCGTTCATGCGTCACACGGTCCAGGAAATCTTCAGGATGGTGTTCGGAGAGGAGCCGTAACCAGCGAAATCGCTAAATCAAACATTAAAGTGACATTCTGCGCACACATGCTCCAAACAATGCATCATTGCTTTGTCCATATCCATTTCCCTTCTGTAACGAAGTTGGGGTTTTTTTATATGCGTAAAATTGCTGGGATTCGCGATGGAACCTGTCTGACAACATGAAATCTGCTTAAAAAGAATATCAAAAAGCAGCGCGTCAGAGAAATTCAGTTCAGTTTCACTTCATATCAGAAATTCAAAGCAGATGAAAGAAAATCCGTGACATCTATCAGCCATACCTGAGTCTTTGGGACTCAGGAGAAAACGTGTAAAAGTCGTGAATTTTCTCCAGAGTGGCTCTTCTAACTTGATTACACTAAACGCGGCTCGTCATCCCATTTAGAAGGTGACCAAAGAGACAACATTTAAAGCATTGAGGGCTTCACTAACGTTAATTAAGGTCAGAGTTCGTGAATCATAAATCAAAAAAGAAAATGAGCAGTAAAGACGTCAGTTGAACATAGTAAAGAGGCAAACACACATTCACGTCAAGATGCTCGGATCAACACCCAAAATAGAGCATTTGATCACATTCAGTCGGTGTGTTAACAATTTAAAATCATATTACTGCTTCAAAAAAAATTTAACTTACAAAAAAAAAACTTATAATGTCTATAAAGCAGCCGTGCGGCTTTCACTTACTTCATTACCAGCTTTTTATTATTATTATTTTTTAGTTTTTTTCGTTTTTTTGAAGTGGAGATACTAAACATGATGAGCACCCGCTTGTGTCACCTACGGAGGAGCAAACAGGCTTATGACCACATTCCAGAGTGACCTACACCCATTAGCACAACCCACTGAGATTAAGATTATTTTTGCCATTATCATTATCATCATCATATGGAATTTACAATGCTATCACATTTTGTAGGAAACAAATTGTCGTAATAAATAGCACAGGTTGCACCAGTAAAGTCATAGCATGTAATTTCTTTAAATTTATACCGTTGTTGGCCTGCAATTTGTGGACTAGAAAAAACCCCCCTAGTCTTTAAAAGAGCTTTGCTGCCATCTGGTGCCTGACAGTGGCACAACGCAACAGAACAGCTCGTATTAATAAAACAAAATGTTAGTTTGCAAAGTGTCGGGAGTGAATGCAGTTTAGAGCGTGAAAAGCTTGCTGGGTGATGTGATGCTGCACGAACTGCCTAACAGATGGTTGGAGGCAGGTTTTTATTTCATGAAAAGTATGAAGCAGTGATAACATATTGCCAAAATGCAGAATTAAAAGTCCTCAAAACTTATAGAAAGCATCACATGCATAAACATTTGCTTACCATGTCTCAGTAGTTTTTATGGCTTGTTACTGTTAAGGTTTAGACAGAGGAGCTTGTTCAGTCCTATCAAAAATAGCTTTTCAACTGAATATAGCAGTGTGTTCAAATTTAAGATACTATAAGAGACTTTGAACCTGGAAGTCTTACATTTATAAAGCTCAAATTAACAGTTCAGTCTTGCCAGTGATACTTTACCTATATGGGTTCTTCATATCTAAAACAAACTCTGTGTATATCCCTCTGAAATCAAGAACTCGTGCATCAGAGGCAAGAACCTGAGCAAATTCAGTTTACACAATAATATTTTATTTGAAATGTAATGAAGGATAATTGAGATAAACTGGTTGATCTCTCGCCTACTGCTTTGTTCCTCATTCTTCACTTTGTCATCATGCAGTCAGACAAGATGTTGGAGTTTTCAGCTCTTCTTCCTCCACTTGTGTCAACACACTGCTTATCAGCTGGCTAAAAGGAGGTTGCAAGAGTTTTTTCCCCCCCTTTGCATACATGAAAGTCAAATTTGGAGTGGACTGCTGCAGCAAGAGATGAGCCACCCGAGCATGGGATGTAGACTACACCCGTTGGACCTCTTGTGGTAAACTGTTCCTGAACAAAAGACGTCAGAAACGTCTTGTTGGGTAAAAAGACTGAACTGTGGCTCAGTAGTGAAAAGTTCTCTTCTTAGATTCAAGTACATTTAGCAAATTATTTTGAAATCAAACTCAAGGAGTCTGGTGGATTAGAGGAAATGAACGGAACCCAAGTTGCTTCATCGGGGCTAAAATTAGCACTTATGTCTAGAAAAACATTTTAGAGCACTTTATGACAGGCTGTATATAGATGCTTATTTCATTTTCCACCAAGACTTCAACCCTGCCCATGCTGCCAAAAGTACTAGTAGCTGCTTGAATGCCAGTGGTATCACTGTGACTGATTGGCTGAAAACTCTTAGCGTAAACTCCACAGAGGAACATGAGAACCACCAGAACCAACAATGCAGAGCTGAAGGTCACTCTTTTATCGGTGTGATGTAATGCACGTTTCTCAGAAGCTGAATTTTAGGCTTTAAGCCGTAATCAACTAAACAAACAGAGTCAGAAGCTTAAAATACATCTGTGAATTTAATGAATCTGTTTGAGTTTTGACAGAATTTTTTATTTAAGTTAAACATTTGCTAATTTTTTGAGCTGTACTTGTTGGAAAGACCCATGAAAATGTATCTTATCTCTGAATGTATTGCTCCGGCCCTGATAAGCGTAAAGCATGTAAGTATGAAGAATTTTTCTAGAGTAAGACCTGTGTCCGAAAAAAACAACAACTAACAAGCTTGAAATGGGAGTAGCCCAAATACCAAAAACCAGTCCATCTTGCACATATTGATCAGTCAATAGTTGAAATGGAGCAATCTGCTTGAGGCAGAATACTTTCATGTCTAGTATGGGGTTACTGTCAAGAATGGATGTCACTTAACAATCCTCTCAAGGCTGCAGTTTTCTGTGTTCCTGGCACATCTTTTCTAACCAGACTTCCTCCTTCCACTGAATTTTCTGTTAAGATGCTTGGATACAGAACTCTGTGAACCACTAGCATCTTCAGGAGTAACCTTTGTGTCTCCACCTCCTTGCGAAGTGTGTCGGTGACACAGCTAAACAAACAGAGTCAGAAGCTTAAAATACATCTGTGATTTTAATGAAACTGTTTGAGTTTGAACTGATGACTGTCTTCTGGACAGACTGGAGAGACCGTTAAAGGCTTAAGAAACTTTTACAGGTTGACTAGGGTGTGACACAGCAAGTTTCCATTAATCATTCAATCAGTCAAGCTTATTTGCATAGCACATTTCAGCAACAAGACAAGTTTTACATCACAAAAACACAAAAATTCAAAGTCATAAAGTACACCACACAGTAAACCAGTTAACGTTGCATTTTGCTTTGTGCTATCGTTACACATCAAAATGTAGGTCAGTGTTTCACTTATTATGGTTTACAAAACAACTCTAAACAGGTGGGTTTTTAGTCTGTAGATTTAAAGGAACTCAGTGTTTCAGCTGTTTTACAGTTTTCTGGAAGTTTGTTCCAGATTTGAGGTGCATAGAAGCTGACTGCTGCTGCTCCACGTTTGGTTCTGGTTCTGGGGATGCAGAGCAGATCAGAACCAGAAGACCTGAGTGATCTGATGGGTTGATACAACAACAGCAGATCTTTAATGTATTTTGGTGTCAGTGATTTATAATTTAAAAAAAAAAAAAACAAACAAACAGTATTTTCAAGTCTATTTTATGAGGTTTATTTAGTTATTTAATAAATAAAACGTTTTGTGAACTATGACCTTCTTGCTGAGAGTCTCTTGTGACGCAGTCACGTGTCTCCGCCACGACGGCAGATGGGTCCGCCTCTTTTGTGACACGCAGAAACAAGCGCCTCCCTCTGAACCGTCTCATAACAACAGCTGGCATCTCCCGGAGACCGCTGAGAGCTAGCCGAGCTCGGACACCGATCCGCCTGGCTTTCTGCTGAGTTTTCGCCGCCGCTGCGCCTCCAGCTCCCCGCCGTCAAGAGTCTAGCAGCTCCGAAAGAAAACAGCCTCTTTCTCCTTACTTTGACACGGCTCACAGCGCATGCTCAGACCAACGGACGGCCCCATTGATTTTATCCAGGAACTCGGAGGGTGAGTGCTGAAACACGTCAGTTGTAGGAGAAATCTGCTTAGACTGTCTTCTTTGTGTTTCACCAAGGGGAGATAGTGTGGTATAGTTATTTGAAGCCCTGCTTCCTGTTGTCCTTTCAGTCTTTGTCAGTCAAAAGAGGAGAAAAGAAAGAAAAGGAGAAACAGCCGACGGTTGTTAGCCAATGTAATGAGATGTTTGGCGGCGCAGCGAACAAGGTGTTCTTTGCGGCTGTAGTTTTGAGCAGACAGTTTTTGACTGAAGCGCATCCAGCCACGGAGACGACGAAACAACCCGACCAGAGAGGGGAAAACCACTGAGAAGAGCTGAAGTCAATCAAATCAAGCTGTCACACAGACATTAGCTAAACAACACGAGCATAAAAAGTAACCGAGGAAGGTCTCGGTCTGTTATCTCGACCACGTATAGGAATAGGTGCAGGAATTGGACCTTGGGACAAACTATGCAGTGAGAGTTTTAATCAACAGGGGTCGTTAACAGGTCTTAAAACTCGCTTCTATTCTTGCTTCCATTTAAAGTAAAAAAAGAAGAAGAAGAAGAAGAAGAAGAAGCTACCTCTGCTCCTCCTTTCCTGCAGTATTCAGCTGAGGGAGAAACTGTGTCAGCAAGAGAAGCACAAACACAGTACTGGTAATTACAGCTAACAAAGTCAGCAAATTCACCAGACTGTTGTTTTTTTTTTAAATCTATTCAGCCTGAACAATTTTCTAAAATCAATATTTACTTTGAAATGTAATGACGAAGGATGTTTGAGATGTACAGGTTTATCTCTCATCTCCTGCCCTTTTCCTCATTCTTCACTCTGTCATCATGCAGTCAGACGAGCTGCTGGAGTTTTCACTGATGGAGTGAAGCAGCTTGTATCTGCACACTGCTAATCAGCTGGCTACAAGAAGCCTGCTACAGTTTTCCCTTTCTTACATGATGAAAGACAAATTTTGCTGTTCAGAATTATTATTTTTTTCTGTTTCTGAGCGATATAACACACTTGCTGGTCTGTTTCTCTGCCATTACATTTAGCAGCGTGTTCACGGGTTTGATTGACAGCACTAAGACGCTCTTCCTGGCTCCTGGCAATAGGACCTTGATATTTTCACAGATTATCTATCTCATCTTATACTGTCACTACATGGTAATAGTTTTAACTAATATGTAAAAAACACTTTTTAAAAAAATAAAAATTACATACTACTGCTTTGATATGACCAAATTAGTTTTTTGGGGGGTTTTTTTTAATCGTTCATTAGGGATGCACCATTTCATCGAAAAAAGGTTAGCATTAGCTAGTTTTCTGTCGATTGTCTCCGATCTGCAGGTCACATAGTGAAAAATCTGATTTCCTGTTTTCTGCTGATGAAATGCCTCAAAACTAAGAATGCCTTTAAAATTATTAAAACATTTAATGAAAATCAGAGAACGGTTAGAGAGATATGCTTTGAGGCATACATATGGATAATCTTGAAATCATATTAGTTTTGTTAGATTCAAAACTAAAATCTTTAATAAAAAAACTATTTTATTTTTTTTGCAATTTTTCAGGCGTTTTAACAGTCCTTCAAATAATAAACTAGATCTAGCAAATTGGACTCAAAAAAACATCAGCATTGGTCAGGAAAACCATAATCAGTGCATTACTGCTATTTCATCCAATATTTTTGTTTGTGTCTGACTAGTAATAAATACATTTGATTGATTACCTCAGAAGTAATAAGCAGCATGTTATACTGTTCTAGCTGCAGTAGAACAGTATTTGTTGCTTATTTTTATGGAGCACTTTTCATTTAGTTGGATGTCATACAGAATGTTTCACAGAAAAAATATGGACAGAACAATTGTGCCAGAAAACGCTAAATGACTTAAATAAAGTCTTTATCAGACAGAACAAAATGTAGAACAGATGGACCACAATCATAAGTGTGCATGTAGAGACAGATGCAAGCAGTTTGAAAACATTAAATTAATACTTTACTTCAGTTATAAAACAGTGATTATGAGTCGGACATAAATTCAGTTCTTTCAGAACTTTTCCCCGCATACTTTTTTTTTTTTTCTCCAGACACTGACACATTTAAAAGATGATGACTTCATGGAGTGACAGATTGCAAAACTACGCAGACTTGCCAGCCAATATGGACGGCGTTGCCATGAAAAAGTACAGGAGGGAGCCCTACCACAGGTAAGATGACTATGAATGACCTGGAGAGCATCCAGGTAGAATGACAAGCATGATAAGAACTATGATGGATAAGACTGACTTTGCACATTTATATTATGTAATTCTGAGATTTAGATTTCTCTGTATCTATTATCATGTTTCACAAAACTGTTAGAAAAGCTTATTTTTGGGCTAAACTATTTTAATATAGTTTTATCCATGTTGTCTCATGAATAAAACTAACCAGTCTTAATATAGGTGGAATAAATATCTCGAAGACTGAATCCCTCTGTGTTGACGCACGTTTTAAACAAGGGATAATTGGAATGTTTGTATTATATTTGTATGTAGGAATTAGCAATATTAATGCTTAAATTATCAGTGAATTATTATTGCAGCAGGTCAGTAGTAAGATACAGAATTAACTTATTAGTAATAACATCAACCTTTTCTAATAATTAGATAAACTAAAAAACAAAACATGAAGGAAAAAGCACTTTATTAAATAGTTTAAAGACTGAACCTTTTTAGGTTTTTGGTGTCTGATGTTTATAGAAAGAACTGGTGGCCTAATTTTGATTAAGATATCCAACAGTATTTTTGAATAAAAAAAATAAAAAACACATGGGAGAAGAAAAGAACTGGGAGTGAATCAGAGAAGGAAAATCTGAGTCCTTTTCAGACCAGAACCTGAACCAGAGCAAAAGTATGGGTTTTCTTCTTCTGGTTGAAATGGTTTACTCACAGAACCTCATTTGGATCACTGCCCAGCCGGTTTCTCAGTTCAGAAATGGGAAATCTCACACAACCTGCTGTTTATTCTGGGAAAGGCTCCCCAGACTGGTGGGCTGTGGGGCTGACGGGGTCTTTGGATGTCTTTGTGGTTCCTCTCTTTGGATCACTCTCAACTAAAACAAAAACAGTGAAAGTGAAAAGTCTCCCCTGCGTATTTGTGCAGGAAACAATATATTTTTTATTTTTTGCTGGAATTTACATGGAAAAACTGGACCAAAAAAATACAATGCTGATGGTGCACAAGAACTGTTACGCAACCTAATCGGATCGGGTCGATAAAGCCTGGTTCAGATTGGTTGACCACAACATCTTAATGGATTCTTTTTTGTGCCCTTTTCTTCCTGTCTGTCTGAGCCAGAGCTCAGCTGCGTTCAGAGTTGGCAGCTTCCAGCGGGCAGAAGACATCAGCAGGCCGTGGTGCGTTCGCTAGCCACCAAAAAAATAAAATTCTGCTACTTATTCTTCACCACCTTGTTTAGACTTCAGAGGGAATTTAAATAAATTTCTGTTGTAGATGAGATCTTCCTGTTGCTGGATGTAGATGCACACCATTAGCGTTTCATGTAACCATCTAAGGAATAAAATAAACAATCTGTAAAGTGATGTGGTTATTTAAGGATTATTTTAGACTTGTTCTTGTAGGAAATACTTGGATGGCAGATTTTGATCAGAACAGCTTCAGTTTCATAGAAACTCATCTTGCAAGTTTTAATTTGATCATAACTAATGTTATGGTGAGTAGGGGTGCGCCGACAAATCTGCCGCAATTTCCTTAATTTTGGGAAACTGGCGATCGGCCGATACTTACATGAGAAATTGATTTTGTCTACCGACGCAAACGTCTGAAAATCAACCATAGTCCTCTTTTGAGAGCAGACTGGCTTACAGAACCGCTCACTGGATCTGCATGTGCGGAGTTACCAATAGTCACTCCACTGACGCCAATGTAGCAGCTTTCCAAAGAAAAAGGTTGGTGTCATCCAAAATTGTAATCGCCACGTCAGGCTTTTTAAAGATCGGTGATCAGCCAGAACGCTGCAATCGGTGCTCCCCTAACAGTGAAGGCATTTTAAAGTAGTAGAAGTAACTAAATGTGTGTACAAGGTCAGATATGAGGAGTTTGTATTTGCATCCTGCAATTTGACTCTGGATGGTTAGAAAATTAATTTCTGAATGGTTTCTTTTCATTTTTAGAAGCTAACCTTCACAACATTTGCTCATCGATTGCCCATTTTGAAATGGCACCATGTTTTTTGTTTTCAAAAGCAAAACCACTGCTTCCGTCATGTGGTTGAGGCAGCAAAACTAGAAGTCTGACTTAATAGGCTGGTGGAGGATTGTCGGCTTGATATAATTTCTGACATGGAGAAGTAACAAGTCTGTGCTGCTCACTGGATAAAGTGTTTTTAAATGCAACGAGCCCAAACCAAAGTGTGCTTTCAGAGTTTTTAAGTTGGTTCTGACTCAAGACACTCAAATACATGCTCTCAAGCTAAAAACAAAAGTTATATAGAAACATGCTCTTGTGGTCTGAGAACTCAGCCACTGTGTAGAGTTTCTGTCAAACAAACTGGGTTAATGCCAGCTTTGATTGCATATTCAGTCACGTATTTCTTAAGGGTGGTTGTTTGGCTCTGTGCAGCTTTTCTTGCTGCCTGGTGACAAATGTCATCAGACTATTGGGCTCCAGGAAATTAATGCATGAATCAAAACTTTGCTGTCGGTCAGCAAATATGTCTTGTTGCGACTGGCAGTGAATTCAAATGCATTGCTCTGTCCTTTATTTTGTCCAGTCGTTGTTGCCTCCGATAGTCTTTGCTCTGTGTCTGTCCGCTGATGATGGGGAGGGGGAACTCGGCCTGTTGTGAGGAAACATCCATTCATGGTTACAGTATTTTACTGTGAGTGGCTGTTCAATGTTTAACTCGGAGGGTTGGGGGACAATGGGCGCCGTTGTTCCTCCCTGCCATCATATCATATCCCGTGCTCAGAGGGTTTATAAAACTGTCACTTATCTGTTGGGTCTGTGTGTCCTGTCGGGGCAAAGGGCACTCAGTCCATGACCCCGCCCCTCCCATCAGACGCCCGTGCATGCGAAACAGCCACAGGTGCTGTGCGGGACAATAATTACCCGCTGATTAATACAATGCATTTGCGTAAGAATTTCTTGATCAGTTCAAACGTTTATGTAAATGGGATTGTTTGTCACACAGAGCGCCCCCGGAGATCACATCACAACGGACGGATGACTTTGACCCGCACAGATAAAACTCCCAGAGTCCAATCGCCGTCTGCGTGAGATTAGAGAGGAGTGGAAAGAATCTGGCAGGGCGTCCCGCAGCTGCTTCCATCTACAGCTAAAGTAATTAAGGGCTTCTCTTGTATTCACGGCCCGTCGGAGATGTTTGTACGCCGTTGTCAGCAAGGCTGACTACAGTAATCAAGTTGCCCACACCCATTTTCAATATAGACGAGCTCAGGAGGAGCACGGATTATCCTTTATGGCCGTTCATTGCCTCCCACCACCCTCTGGCTAAAGGTTGCATATTAGATGTCATCCGCATAAAAATAGGAAAGATTTAGATTGAAATCCTTGGCTCAAAGTGACTTATAACCCCCACAGTGCTCAGAAATGTTAAAAATAAAGTAGCATGCTACTCTCTGATTGTTGAGGACTACATACTTAAGTAGTGAAGTAAATACTAAAGATTTTACTTTGTAATAATCAGGTGGTAACATTTGTATACGTTGTTACTTAAGTGGACGGTGAAATCCATTGTTAAATATATCAGGTTTCAACTTTTTATCTTAAACTTAAAATCTAAGCAAACTTTGTTTTCAGTGTTTTTTTCCCCCTTTTTATTTATGTTTTGACTAGAAGTTTTAAGCAGAGTTAAACGGTCTTTGGCAAAATTCTTTGTTCTGAAATCTCTGGTTGTGACTTTTTTATTCCATTCAGCGTGATGAACAAGTCGACTGGTTCAGCTCTTTCCAGATCAAAAAATGGGGACAATCTTAAAATCCCTTTATCTTCTGTTAGATTCAAAACTAATACATCTGACGAAGAGCTTTGTTTTTTCAGTTTTAGGTTTGTAGCCTTTCATAAAAAGAACAAAAAATAGGAACAGTCAGAAATGGAAGGACAGGTCAGAAGTACAAAAATAAAAGCCAGAAATTGATATCGGGCAGAAAAGGCCTGATTGGTTAGTCTCTATGTAATAGCTACAAGTTAATCTTGTGACAGGGTTCTTTATTATTATTACTTTAAAATCCAGATTTTCCGAAAATGAAGTCTTCAAAAAGCAGAAATGTCAGAGAATAAAGAATAAATGCTGCGTTAACCCTCACATGTACACTAGAGTACATCTGTTTGAGCTACAGGTGACATAATCGCCTGGGAAACATTTTGCTGGATGTTTGTCAAAGTCTTCCGACAGTTTGGAGTGTGAATAATAAATGAGTCCAGAAGATGATTGATCTGAATCTTACCTGTGTGTGTTCTGAGCCTCACCTGAGGAAAGTGAGCAGCTGTCGCTCGGGGCGCCGGCTCTCATGATCCTACCGGACTTGGGATTATTCTAGATGTCTTTGAGGGGCAAACAAACATCATCGCACTGCTCAACAACAACCCCCACCCCCCGACTGACAACAACAGAGAATGACGCGGAAGGGCCACAATCAGTTTTGCAACAAGTCAGAAATGTTCTGAATGACAAGAAAGCAAAGAGTGAGGGAGGGGGCCGGGGGGGAGTTTATTGTTCAGGGTGCCAGAGCTTCACCGTGCAGCTGGAGCAGATCAGACCAACGCAGAGGCAAACTAATGTTTATTTCACTCAGAATGCACTGCCAGTCGTGTCTTGGACTAAACTCTAAATGGGAGCTTGTTCACTACGGATCTGCTGCCAGGTATTTCACAACGGATTCTTGGATTTTCAACAGGATTATGTGATTTTGACTGGGAATCACATAAACACAGAGTCAGCTTTGAGGTTCTAAAAAAAAAAATCTTTATATTAGCGGCTGATTTCTGTTTGTCTCTATAACTGGATTAAGTCTCAGTTCTGGCAGATTGAACTTTTGATTTGTTTGGTTTTCTGTAGCGGAGCTCTGTTGTATATTCAGCTAAATCAGAGCTGTTGAAGAGAGACGGGGTCTGTTGCCCTTAGGTTAGCGGTGTGGTTCCTCTGTGTCGGCATGGTTACGTAAACATTGTGTTTCCACATTTGAAAGATGATTTCAGCAATATTTTTCATTTACTCTTCATTATTTACATTTATAAGGAAATACAATTGAAGCTGTCGTCCATTTTTCCTGGATTTCACGTGATTAATGACTTTCTTCAGTTTCTGTAGTCTAAAAGTTGATGATGATGTAAAATTTATAGACCAACTGTTACCAAGATGCTCTCTGCTCCATGTGCTAGAGAGCATTACAGCAATATTAGTCACTTTTTAATTTTCAGGAGCAAAATCATTTTTGACTTTTAATGACTAATAGTAGTTTCTGTAAAGTACATCTACATTACAGTAAAATGCCAATAAATAACTGTGCAGTCTAACAGTAGGAGGTCTGTTATAGTGATTTTAAATCTAATATAAACAATCAATGGAAATAGAATTTAATTTTAAATTGGTAGCAGAAGAAACTGATAAAATAAATCATATAACAGATGTGATTATTCATCCATCATTTATCAAAATATGCAAACACAAGGTAAATATTTTAACTTGTATCGTTAAAGGCGCTCAGATTTTGTTTCGCTGCTTCATTTACGCTTGTGACATTGGAAAATTGATGTAAGAAAATGCAGCTTTCTTGTAGCGTTTTTATATTTTCTAATGGTCCATTTGTTAATCATAGCATTGCAACTTACATGTTCCCACCATTTTGTTCATTTATTTCTTCAGAATCTTCGTCAATAGAAGCTTGGCAATGGAGAAAATCAAGTGCTTTGGTTTTGATATGGATTACACTTTAGCAGGTAAGTTAAATATTCATTGATGCAACTCATTTCCGTCTGCAAAAGCAGAGATAAAAATAAAAAAATCTGATCAACTGTGAAGAAATTGCACTTAATATTTGGAAGTAAAAACCTCATATGTATCAAGTTTCATTTTTAGTCTTGTTTAACTTTATATTTTTGGATTTAAGCTTGTCCTTTGAAAATAAATAAAAAGATAATATAGACTCCAGACAGTTTCACTGTAAATACTGGTTGAATTAATGAAAGTCCCCTGAGCTCCAGATCCTGGTGATGTATTAAATTTCCAATATGCCGAGGATCAGAACAGGTTAGTTAAAGTAAGTTGTGTGAATATCTAATGGGCCAAGCGTTTCTCTGTATGCCCTACCTTTGTCGTTCTCTGACTTCGCTCCAGTTTTTTGGACTCTACACGTCTAAAAATAAATGCTCACCGCCTTTGAAAAGCGGGTCACATTTGTTTGTGGGGCTCAGCAGCGGTGGCTCCCCAGAGGTAGGGATTCACTCGCGGTTCCTGTGAGGCTCTGGAGGCCCTCGCCGCGTTTGGATAGCAGGAGATTTTCCAGATGCTCAGCTGTTGACATGACTCAGTTTATGGGAGCTTGTTACCAAGTGTTAATGTTTGCTAGAAGTGTGGCTATCGTGTATCTTTGGACAGTTTTCATCACTGAAGTGCCTCATCAGTTTCACTGAATAGCTGCTGCCTGACATCGCCACCTGATGACGGAAACAGACTTTTTTTTTAGGAGCTGTTCACATCTGTGACTCGCATAAACAATGTTGTTTAAAGAGACAGAAAGATGTATATGATTTGCACTCCAAACAGTTCTGATGTAACGACTTCTTTTTTGGCGTTTATTGAATGTAGTGCTGTAAAAAGCATTTGCCCCCTTCCAGATTTATTCCATCTTTTCTTTTCTATCACGCTTAAATGTTTCAGATCTTCAATCAAATTTTGATATCAGACAAAAATAACCTTAGAAAACACAGAGTTTTCAAATTATTTAATGTATTACAGGTTGTCCATATCTTTAAAAAGTCTAGAATGCATTGATCACAGGTCTTAAAACAATGTTGTGATCTAACTCCTAACTAACAGCTTATGAAGTGAAAACTCATTAAAGTTGGATCAACTGCATAAGGTCCTTTACCAAACTACCCAATCAGAAGACAAATTCAGTATTATTTAAAGATCTGTGGAGCATGGAAATCATACATTGCTACTGCATAAAGATTTCCAAAGTAAATGCTTTTTTAGTCAAATATGGAAAATTACATTAAAATAGAAATGCAGTCTGTATAAGTATAAACCTGGATTAGGATCCTCCTAATTGTCGTTTATCTTATATCTAAACTAAGAAATATAACTTCTTATTGAGATTTTCTTAATTTAACATTTCAGTTTAAAGATAGATATTTCAAATATTCAATTTGTCACTGGGTTTAGTGACCAGTGTGAATGTGAAAATTTGACCTCATTAAGTAAAAGATTGAACTAATTAGATTTTTGTGCTTTATAAATTGTGCTTATCTATTATTAAGATCACTTTGATAATTGCCTGTATAGATTTGCCAGTTTTTATGCAAATGTTTAATATTTAAATTAACCAAAACTAAACATCCCAGGTTCAACTATTGAAACCTGTATTTTTTTATTATTATTATTTATGTATTTATTTACCAATTATTACAAAAAATTTATTTCTTTGTAACATCCTATATGTTTTATATAAACATTATCAGAGCATTTTTTTGTATATCTGACATAAAACTCTTTTATTCTGACAAATTTGCTTAACCTTATGAAAAATTTGAACCTCGGCGAACTCTTAAGGGAACACCCCTCAAACATCACGTATTTGGTAACATTTTCTAAGCTAAATCAATATTAGACAGGTCAACCTCGCTTTATCTGTGCTGCTGCTGCTAACGGGGGCACGTCACTGCACCAGTTGCCCCAGCCTGTTTAGACCTAGATTGCATTGAGATGCTATCAGTTTTGTCCTAGTTTTCCAGCAGACTTTGGGCTTAATGTCTGCCCCCGAGGCGGTGCCGGAGTCTTCGTATTTTTCCACAGTGGGCCTCACCGTGTCCTGATTCTAAAACCAAGGCTTTCATTTGCACACTGATGGAAACAGATAAATTAAGACGCATATTGTTAGCTCCTTAATATAGACGGTTATGTGACATGGTTCAGTCACTGTGTCCCCGTTTGGGAGGCTTGGATTAGGTGGTGTGTTTGAAGAGCCATGTGGGTTGTTTACCTTCTGGGTGAAGGGTGTGCGTTACATTCGGGCCTGAGCTGACCTGGCCTACGAAACCCCAGGGAGACAACACACCGCTCAGCAATGGGAGCAGTGGGACTATAATTATCTGGCAATAATCTGATCAAGGATGTGATCGGACATATTTGTGAAGATGAAGTCATGTCTCTCTGTGGCTCTAAGCAGGTTCTGTTTGTGTGTATAAAATGACAACAGAAGAAATGTGAGCTACATCTGGTTAGCAAGGACCTCAGGAGAGCAGAAATGCTACACTGTCAAGCACTCAACAAGAAACGGTAATGTGATAACGGGCGGCACCCAAATTATGCAACCATGAACTTCCAATCTGATTATGTTGTTGTTTTTTGGTGGATTCTTAGTTGTAGAAAAAATCAAAAACTTTCTGTCAACATAGATTGGAATGAGGATGTAAGCAAAGCGGCTCAATAACTCTCTCCCATCACGCTAACCGCTAAATGTCTGAAATGGCATCAAGTGACTTTAGTTACTTGTGAGAAGATGCTCTGTTGCTGTGACAAGTTTTAAAGAAAGGCATGTTTTTTTTAGTTACTAAGAAAAAAAAGTTATTTGCGCTAATGATAGCCTGAATTCTAACGCATCTTTTATTCAGTCAGCCGTCCAGCGTCCTCCACAGCTGCCAAGTGACCAAACCAACAGTGCCATGGAAAAGTGTCCTTTTACAGATTTCTTTTTTTTAATGACTTTATATTGTCATGTTTTATAAAATAAAAATAAAAAAACTCAAAAATAATTTTTGCCCTGACAATTTTATTTATTAAAGGGGAAAGCAATCCAAAACAACCTGTCTCAATGTAAGAAAAGTAGTTTTCTCCTGATCCTAATAAACCGATTGTGATTAATGCCAACAAGTCTTTTTATGTCTTGTTGAGGAATTTTGGTCCTACTTTTCTTTGGAGAATCACTTAACCAGGGGCTTTCTGACAACACGGCGCAGGCTAAAAAATCCTCGTATTTCTTCAAAACATTGCAGAAAAAATGCACTCAATAATCTGCATTGACTGCATTGCATTGATTATAATGCAAAGGGATTTAAATGCCTTTTGAAGTCATTTGAGTTTGAACCTAGCCTGTTTGTAGAATGCAAACCTTGTTAAAATGGGAGTATGTGTTTCATTTGACTTATGGAGGTGTGTAATTATGTTTCAAGTTTACAATAATAAAAAAAAAACATAGTTATGACAGATGGCCAGCCTGATTGGCCTTTCAGTGAAACCACTGAACTAAATACAGCGAGTGATGATGGCAAAGGTGATCGAGGGGAACAACTCTCAAAATAGATGTTTTTTTTGTTTTATTTTATTTTTTTGTTTGTTTCGTGTTTTGCTTTGTACCTCAGACTTTAAGAGGATTATGACAAGTGAGCAAAAAGGAGTGCATTGGGATGTTAGCAGCAGCTCTGGGCAGTGAGCCCAAACCCTCAGTTTACTGTGAGAAAACCAGAGGAGAGGAGGGGGGGGGGGGCGAGCTGCAGCACAGTGCATGATTATAATGCAGGAGCAGTTTTACGGAGAGTTTTACTTAATCCAAAAATTAGCTAGTTTTCTTCAGCTCAAATAATTTTGTAGCTTGCCGCTGTGTGTTTTTTTACAGAACACTGCAGATGTTTTCCTGTTTGCTCCGCTGTTTGCTGTCCTCCCTCTTTACTGTCCCCTTAAGAATCATCAACCAGTTCAGCTCCCCTGGGTCCTCCCTGCTCCCCACTGGGAGGCCGACAACACAGAGAACATTCTTTCTAGCGTATTTATAACATCTGACATATTCCTATTTTTTCCCCCCCAGCCTAAGAAAGCATTTTAATCTTGTGCCAGCCTTTTCTTAGCCTCACCCTATGTTTATATTTCCAGAGCATGGCGTAAATACTGAGTACGGGCGATGACGAGGAAGAGCCTCATCAGTCTCCACAGATCTCTTATGAACTGCAGATGAAATTTTAAGGCCTTATTATTTTCACACTTGATCAGCTTTCTTTGCGGAGCCGTGCGCTGTATGTTCGAGCTGGCAGAAAATGGAGAGTGGCCGTCTAGATGGGGAGGGTCCGCTAGAGAGTGAGAACATGTCAAAATGGTATTAGACTCTGTCTTTTGGGCTTTAGTTAAAATTGGAAACATTGTATCAGCACCACTGAAATGATTAATTGTGATGAATCAGTTCTTGACGTAATTGTCAACTAATTTAGTAGTTTGATACCCCTGGCATAAATCATATGTTTTCAGTCCAAATCTCAATCCGACAAATTGTTGTTGTTTTTTAGCCAGAAAGCTAAATAACTTTTGTTGGTTTTATCACTTAGGGAAACACGATTAAAAGACTATTGGTATCAAAGTTTCAGTTCATGGCTTCATAATTTGAACACTAAATGTCAAACATCAACAAAAAAAATAAATAAAAAATGTTGCCGATAGAAAATTAAACACAAACCTGTTCTGCTTCTGTTTAACAGTACTGTAAATCTATTAAAACGTGTTAAACTAAATATTTGTGTGTTTTGATATTTAGTCTACAAGTCACCTGAGTACGAGTCGTTGGGCTTTGAACTGACGGTGGAGAGGCTGGTGTCCATTGGTTATCCCCAGGAGCTGCTCAGCTTCGTCTACGATCCTTCATTTCCCACCAGGTCAGACCAAACTGGACACACCAAGAGCTGTTCTGACACTGATGGCCAACCCTTTCATCCCCTTTTTCCTTAAATACCAAACGGTTCCTGTTAAACTGTAAAATGAGATGCTAAGTAAAGCATTGTTCCAAGTCCCACCACATATTCTCAGTTGGAGTTAGGTCTGGACTTTGACTGGGCCGTTCTAATAGATGAATATGCTTTGATGTAAATTATAGCTCTGGCTGCGTGTTTGTCCTGCAGGAAGGTGAACCTCCTCCCAGAGAAGCTCTATTTGTATTGAGGAAAATTTTCTCTCTTCATTTTGCAGCAAAACGCTGTGAAGTTTCCAAAGCTTATGATCTTCTTTTGCAATTTAACTCTGCTTTAAACTCCTCCACAACTGCTTCTCTGTGTGTGGATGTCTGATTAAAGGGGGCTGACTATAAGTGCATGCTGCATTTTTCATATTTTCAGTTGTAGCATTTTTTTCCATTCATGTCATTTCCCTGCCGCATCACAATTATTCATTGCTTGCTGATTGTCTATGACAAAAAGTCCCAATAAAGTAAAGCTTTTGGCTTTTGTTTCCCCTTCCTCTTCAGAGGCCTTGTGTTTGATACCATGTATGGAAACCTACTGAAGGTTGATGCTTATGGCAACATCCTGGTTTGTGTCCACGGGTTTAACTTCCTCCGAGGGTAAGCTGGTTTTCTTTCTGCATCTCAGAAATAAATATATATATATATATATATATACATATATATATATATATGTATATGTGTGTATATATATATATATATATATATATATATAAGTAATTATATATATTTTTTTTTTCTCTCTCTCTGTCTTTTTGTTTTTTTTTCTCCGTCCCCTCATATCTGTGATATATACCCCCCT
>CAEFZY010019757.1:0-20590 GCA_903066815.1 Brachyrhaphis roseni | reverse complement strand
CTTGTAACAGCCGTATTTGTGTAGTGTCTCTTTAAGATATTCTAGTATCTCTAACAACGTCAGGAGTATGCGCCACTGCTTCTCTGTAGAGAGCGTGGGAGAAACGTGCTACAGTCGCTACATGGATATGCTAGCTCTCTAACTTTAGTAACGTTGCGGGTTGTTTGGACTCTGCTCATTTCCATGTTTGGTAATATAGCAGCCGTTCAACCGGGCTTTGTAAGGTTGGTGAAGGTGTTTATTAAACGACAACACTGTGAAATTCCCAGTACCAGTGTGGTTGTGAGTTTTCTGCCGCCTCTTCTCCTCCCTTAATACAACCCAAGCGTTACAACACCTCCCCACACGCACACCTGCATCCCGCTCCACCTTCCTACACACACACACATATCAAAGAGACTGGATTGATGCACAAATTTAACTTGCATTTGACCTGCACCTGCACTCTCAATCTGCAGCTAACCCCTCACATCACACAAGTTCCCAAACACAACAAAAAACAATCTCAGACATAATAAAAACAAATTAGGTATAGAGGATATGAAGGTACGCTGAATCTGAGTATCTCTAGATGGTTCCTTGCTGACGTCATGAGTAGACGTTTCACTGTTCAACAGGTCCTACGCTTGTACATACTGTCCTACATGGGATCTTCAGCATAAGATGTTGAACAAATTCTTGTGCTAAAGATGTTCAACTTAGGAGCGTCTTCATATAGTGAAGAACATCTTCATGTTATGAAGATTTTCTTGAACATCTTGTGTTCAATGTGGGATGTTCTTCATCTTATGTTCAACATGGGGTGGGAAGGAAAGAATAATCTTTGTCTTATGTTGAAGATGTTCATCATGAAAGCATCTTTATAAGATGAAGAACTTCTCCATCTCATTGGGACGTTCTTCATTTTATGTTCAATGTGGGGTGGGAAGAATAGGATGAACATCTTCAGCTTATGTTGAAGATGTTCAGCATAAGAACATCTTACAAGTTCAATACCTTATGTTGAACAGATGTTCATCTTGTGTTGAGGATGTTCATCATAAGAACATCTGCATGAAATGAGCATCATCTCGTGAAGACGTTCATTTTATGTCCAACACTTTATGTTGAACAGAAGATGTTCTTCATCTTGTGTTGAACATCTCATATAATTATGAGACACAACATAACAACTGATGTTAAATTGTTCGCAAAATCAAGCTACATTTTGTGTTGTTGTGTTACGAGAGGTATTTATATAATTCACTTCCTAATAAAATATTAAGGAATGAACCGTTGACAAAAAAGTTCCAAATTTTTTACTTTTTGTTCCCTTTCAGTATAATTAATTCAGAAGTAATAACTTCACATTTATGTAATTACAATAATAAACCTTTACTATGTAAAATAAAACTGCTACAACACATGGCTTGTGGTAAAGAGAGAAAAAAAAGGGTGTAATCCTGTTGATCATCTTTTTGTTTTGTACGTATAACAAAAATACATGATAAAAAATGAATTAAATTGAGTTGAATTGATAAATAACAGATTGCTTCTTCATGCAAAATAGATTTTGGACTTAAAATTAAATGAATTTGCTTTATTTTGGGGTTTTTGTTAGGGTGGGTCATTTTTGACCCATAGGACAAGGGGAGTAAACAGAATGTTAGGATCGCACGAGGTTTAAAGGAAGGATGTTTCATTTAATGAGTTAGTGTTTTAAATTCAGACCTTAAGCAGTTGTTGTTAATATAGCTGTAAAAGACGCCTGTCAAACCCAGAACTTGGAGGCTAAGAATATAGGAGGTGTCGGAAAACGTCCACTATGTTCACGTCTGTGGTTGCACAAAATGAAAATGTCTGCATCTAAGCTGCAAATGGCTTTGTATTATGTGTGGATGCATACATTTTCATCTGGCTGTGTTTACAGCGGTGCAGCCCCATAAACACAGCGCTGACGTTTCTCTGGCCTGACCCTGGGCTGCCATGTCTCACCAGCGTTTATCCCAGGGCCATCATTACTTTCCCCCCCAGCAGTGTGGGAATGTCACGCTGAGGACGATAAAACAGAAATATAGATTCGCGCGTTTTTATAGAAATGCAAATGCTACTGCATCAAGACTGTGTGTGTGCGTGTGCGCGCTTGTACGTGAGTGCGTGTGTATGTGCACGAGCGCGCTAACCTCTCCATACAACAATGATTGCAATGTCTGACAGGAGACACAGGAAGAAAGGGAGTACTTAAACACTCACAGCCTTGACCAGAATTGGCAGTGTCATCCTCCAACACTTTGTGTTAACTTTAGCTTACCTTGGTTAAAACTCAGGCAAGAAATAGAAACTCTTTGCTGACACAGGGTATATCTCACACTGTGCTGCTGGAGTCTTGTGTCTAGACTTTTGGTAAGAATAGACCTGATTAGATATTCTAGCTCTTTGTTTTGACACCACTAGTTCATCGAGTTCAAACTGGACACACAAACAAATCCAAACGAGATCATTTCCAATTAAGAATGCTCTTTTTTAATCTCTTCTGGCTTTTTATTGTATTTTTAATGATTGAAATCATATATTTTGGTGTCTTTATATTGCCCCAGTTTAGGATTAAAAGTCACGTTGCTAAAAATTGTACATATTTAACTGAAGTTTACTGCTATTATAAATTTTACATGTGCTAAATTTGGTAGATTAGAACTAGAATATGACTCACTTGTAAAAATATTACATAGGGAAGCAAAGTGACCGAAACAATCGCCCATACCTAGTTAGAAAGAACAAACAGCGGGGTCTTTCTACCTACCTCATCTATGGCCAGCTGGATCTTTGCTCTTAGAGGCACCAGAGAGCAAACAACAGACAAGACCCAGAACAAGAAGAGGAAAACGGAGGAGCGACAGCCTCTTATTCTTTCCAACTGGATGATGCATAAGGCCAGGATCTGCAGGAAGACACAGAAAGGAAACAAGATCTGAGTTATCCAGAGAGAGTCTGGGAGTGGAGGGATATAAAAAGACACTTTATAACAACAACTAGTTGCACATTATGTAATATTGGGTTTAGGTAGACTCATCTCTAAGCTGCACTCTGGTCAGGTACTTTTTGTAGTGGCTGCTAGCATTGGAAGGGGAAAATATTTAGATTTATTTTGATATTTTGCATATGTATGATGGTGGTTTTCTTAAAAAACTAACAGGTCTCTGGGAATTCCCTTTCTGCAGAATGAAACGTGATTTGGCTCACATTCATACATGCCTGGTAGGCCGCCTGCCTCGCACACATTTTTCAGTGGAATCATAAACGATACTAAAAACATTCTTCACCTCAATGCTTTTTTCTTCTTTTTTTCCAAAATAAAACCGATTTAGTTCTTGGACACCACCGTGTGTGCACCATTGACGGAATCATGCATTTTCCGGGGAACGGCTATAATCTGCCCCCCACAGAGCGGTTGGCTGAGTGAGTCGTCATGATGTTTCTCCAGAAATCACGATGTGCGGGAAGAGATTTGAAATGAGTGTTGTGTGGCTAACTTACGGACGTGCCGCCGCTCTGTCTTATTATAAACTAGTTCAGGAAACTTTTTGTCAGCTTCAACTACGGTATTTGGAAATATAAAAGATAACGGTGAAGGTTAACATGGCAATATGAACAGCATTAATTTTCCTGTATATTTTCTGCACGTACTAGCCCTGTCAGCTGGTTCTTTGGCAAATCTCTGGAGAACTTTCACCTGCTGTAGTTGGACCATTTGAGTCAGCTGTGTTGGAACAAAGACGTTTAAACTGGGAGCTCACCGGCCCTGGAGGACTGCGACTGGACCAATGACTCACATCTTTAGCGTGTTTAATATGTTTTATGCACTTACAAGAAATGTGCATTATTAATTAATTCATAGGATCAACATCAGAATATCTGTTTATGTCCACATGTACAAGTAAATGTCAGCAGGCATTCTCATTTGGCTTAGTGCTAAATCTGACTGCGTAGGAGCGGATTAATTTCTTAACTACACCACCAGAGATTTAAAAATTCAATAAATCACATAAGTCTCCTTACATACTCATTTTACAGTTTAAAATATTCTGAATAAAATGCCTTGTCAGGCTTCCCCTGATACCTTAAAAAAGAGGAATTCAGATTTTGAATCATATGTTAGATTACACGCGACCTGACTTATTACAGTTTGCGTAACTTAGAGGACGTCAGATCTTACTGGATTCTCAAATATTATTATGCACTTTCACTTCTGGTTGAGCTGGAAACGTCCTTTTTTAAGGCCCTAAGACAACATGGCTCCCTACGGCTCCCTTGCATAGCGTTGCATTGGGATCGGGGATGAAAGCCAAGCTCCTTCCTGCTTTTGGCCTCCTGCTCCAACTCCGCTGCTGCTACAGAGATCATCTCTGTTTGTTTGTACAACAACAACAAAGGGTGGAGCTAGCTCGATCGCTAAGGTCTGAAACAAAACCCCGTCTTCTAATTAAGCGGGAAATGTTTTGTGCAATAGCGAGGAACAGAGGCATTGAGTCATTGAGTTACTGATTTTAGCTGATGATGTGTCTACTTCTCATCTGTAGCAAGTTAACCATATACTTTAAACAAAAAAGGGCAACAAACAGAGTTGGTCTGTTTCATCTCCTGCATGTAGGGAGCAAGATGCTATCTTAAGCACCGTGAAGAAAACTCTGTCTTTTAATAAAGACAAATTTGGCATGTGAAGGGAACGATTGGTGAGAGACTTTTTTTTACAGGATATCGCGGCTGTCTGTCCTTTAGCCTCCTGCTGTGACTAATTATATCCATGAAATAGAAGATCTTTTTTGGGGCGCATCCCTAAATACAAGAGGCGTCTCAGTGTATTTTTGTCCAAACACGTGCCGGTGTTTACTCAGTCGTCTGAAAAGACCACAGGTCAGTAAAACCGTCTGACCTTAAGGGAGGGAGACTGAGCAGGACCTGTATGAGGCTGCAGAGAGAGAGAAAGCTTTGTGAGCTCTGCTGCTCTCTTTGCAGCCATTCAGCGCGGCCTTTTGCTGTTTTGTAGATTTTGCATCCACTCCTGCCAAAGCATAAACAACATTTTAACTTGTCATGCCACCCATGTCAGGCTGCACCACTCCTCCCTCATTTTGCCTACACATACAGGTTAAGTGTAATTTTACAACTGCTGGAAATGAGTAAGATCCACATTTTGAGAGACAACTGCAACTAAAACCTTTCTCTGATTGCATACTAGCCCTTATTTCCTATAAATATTGTTGTGTGTCCCAGCCAGCCCTCATGCCACCCTGATGCTGGTCACAGGGGCCGTGGCGGTTTCATTCAGGATGTACAGACGTAGAAGATAAACAACATCTGTTGAGCGTAAATACTTTTTTCACAGCTCCAGTCCCCTCCAAAAGCGTACGATCCCCTTCGACTTTTTTCACATCTTGTTCCGTCGACGAAGTTTGATTTATTTTACAGATGTGTGTTAGTTAGACCAGTCCAGGTTAGTGCAAAGACAATGTCTTTCTAAACCTGTGTATTTTTATTTGACCCTATTTACTCTAAAAGCCCCAAATAAAATACAGTTCAGTTTATTCCCTTTAGAAATCACCTAATAATAAACAGAGTACTAAATAATATAACACAGATTAATGGGACATTAAAACACAGAATTATTGAAAGTAATTATTAAGAAGTGAATATTTGAAGTCTGATTGAAACCTTTGTGATGGCAATTTACTTACTTTTTCATCTTTCTGTTTTTGTTTAGTTGTATTGTCCTCTTTTTAGCTTTTGTTTTAATAAAAGTTTTAATTTAAGCCCTTTTTCTCCTGGTTTTTATTTCAAATAGGTAAAAAATTATAAACAATAATCATTGATATCGGTTGATTTGAAACGTTTATACGACAATACATTTTTCATTTTTCAGTCACATTGCCCAACCCAACTTGGAAGATTCTGATTATAAACTGATGGAAATTGATCTATTTTTCAGAAATGTTAGTCTGTGGCCAAAAAGATTGTCAGCAATATTTTCAGAGAATTTAGTTCTATAATCAACTCTAAATACAAATGCACACTGCACTTTTCATATGAAATATTTACCAAAATAATTTAAAACCATGAATCATTTTCTTCCATCATGCATTTCTTTGTTTTGGGCATTCCAAAAATGTTTTTGTTTTCTGCTTAAATCAAAACACTTTAGCAAGGCACTGTAGATCTGAATACCTGACCTGTCTGAACTTTCTTCAGATATCGTAATGCATATAATGGATTTTGGGAGTATGGCCAGGAAAGCGTTCATATTTGGAGAAAAACTATTGTTTTTCTTTCTGCTGAGGCGGTAAAATGAACCACATTACACCTTAAATACAGTTCAGGGCAGAACAATGGCGCTCAGCGCCTCCTGTCCAACTGTACACCTGTAAGCTATAAAAAGACTAAAGCCGTCTGTGTAATTAGGGTCAACACAGACTACAATTGTATATCTTAAACTTTATATTTGGTGGTTTTGTGTTGTTTTTTTTTGTAAGACAATCCAAACAATTGGAGGAAAACCCAATGACAGGAAAGCAAGTTCATCTTCATTAAATACAATTATAGCGTGAACTTTATCTCGATGCACCTTTATGATTTTACTGTTGAGCTGAAATTAATTTCCTTCTGTTTCAGACTGCTGTCCTGCAACTAAAAGTCCTGATCCTGTTTGTTTTAGCTGCATTTTCTCTCATAATATCTAAAATATCTGGTTTCCCACTGTGTGTTTTTCCTTGTGACACATGGTTTGTTTCTGACAACACATTTAGAAAAGTTTTTCATGCACTGGAACTTTGCACATACGTACTTTACGCTGACTCCTTATCAATCTGTAGCAGATGTCATGACACTTGTACTCTGCACTCTGATGATCGATCATCCAAAATGTGTAGTGTTTACAGGTCACTGCTATATTTACATAGTCTGTGACACTATAAGTCCAGGCACTTGGGTGCATGTTTGCGCCCAAGTGCCTGGTGAGCACACCGTGTTTGCTCTGTGTGTATTCTTTCATGTCTTTGCATCGTTATGCGAACCGGCAGGATGCAGAGTCAAATATTCCCAAAAGTTTTCTGTTGCTCACAGAAACTCAGAGTGAGAAGCAAGAAATGTCAGGCACAGCTCTGTAGGTGGAGCTTTTTGTCTTTCAAAAGGCAAGCTCAGATGTGAGGTCTCTTTTCTTTTCATGGCTCTATAAAAAAATAATAGCAATTTGGTCCGGAAAAGGACAATGGTGATACATGTGTTTAAAAAAAAAAAAAAAAAAAAGAGACACACAACTTACCACTGTCATGCTACGTATGATGGGGCTGAGTAGGAAGACCATGTGGTGCTGGATGTCTTGGCTCCTCTCCAGCAGAATGTAGAAGAACTCGACAAAACCGAAAGAGGCCAGCAGGAAACCCAACACCTGAGGGAAAAGAAACAGAAAACAAAACAGGTTAATTGCCACTAAGAGTGAATCTGTCAACGCATGCTTGTCTTTTTCTTTCTTTCTGCTGGACCTGTGAGAAAATACAACCTGTCGATTAATCTCTGAAGGTAAGCAACAGCCCCTCCACTTCCACATAACCATCCAAGGATTAAGCTGGTTTAGTAATGATTCATGCAGGATCAGCACAGGGGTGAAATTCTTAGCACTGCTGCCCTGCAGCGAGATAGGTCTTAAGTTTGCATCTATGTGTTTTACATGTTCCACCAGGTTAACCTTCCAAAAACATGACTGTCAGGTTAGTTGACCTGTCAGAATTGCCTTTGCTTAATGTGTGGTTGTGTGTCCAGTTTTTCTGTGTGTTGGTCTGTGAAAACCTATCTCACTCATTGACAGCTGGACATAGGCACCAGTCTCTTTGCAGTCCTGGACAGATTAAGCAAGTGTAGAAAACGGGTGGATAGATGTCTCATGCACAGTTTTCACAGTGAAACAAACTTCTGGGTGTAAAGGTTTGCTTGTATGGTTGCCTGTCCTGTGTGACTATTTGTTTGCTCTGTGAAGGACCGGCGACCTGGCTCTCAACCGTTGACCTCTGAAGATAAACAGCAGTCTCTCCCGGCCCCTGTGACCTGGAGAGGATTAAGTGGGATCAAAAGATGAGTGGCTGGAATCTCACCATCTTGGCAGTGCAGAGGCAGGACATCTGGATCCGTCCGCGGTCATGGCAGTAGAGATGAACACAGTAGAAAGGAACCAACAACCACAGGTAGACGCAGGGGACCCACACCAGCACTGTATTCTGGAAACACTGAGTTAGGTCGGGGTTAGCTGTGTACCAGGTGCGGTTCCAGTCCTGAAACAATGAGGGGGGGGGAAGAATTGCAAAGAGTTTGGTCAAGGGAAAAGACCCAGATTTTAGACAGTCATGTTAGCTATTACTTTTTAGATTTCACAACCTCTGTGCAAATTAGCCACAGTGCAAATGTTCTAGACTTTAGTGCAGCTTGTGCATTGCAAGTAAGTCAAGTAGGAACCAAAAATATGTGCTGCATCCTGACGATCTTAGCTAGAAAAAAAAAGCTATTCTTTTTTACAGGGATCTAAGTCAGTTTCGGGAGTGTTCTGACGTTTCTGTCTGCTCGGCCAACAAAGTAGGAAAATCCGGAGTAAAACTGCCATAAAAAATACAAGCAGAGTGGCAGAACTTGGTTGTGATGTCTTTGTTTAAAACAATATGGTGGGATAAGTGGCTTGTTGTTCTCTTGCTTCCCTTGTTTATCACTTCACTTGCCTAATGAGGGGCAGGGTGTCTGGCTGTGCTAACGAGACTGCCCTGCGGAGTCACCACAGGAAGCGGTTTAAGGCTCTGAGCATGGCAGTGGAGTCTAGTCCCGCTGGTAGACTCCCAACTAGGACGAAGCGGAGTAGCCACAATTGGTGGCAGCTGTGTGGTTATTACGTAACAACCCTCCTCCCACAGTGAGCCGGCGCAGGTGAATCAGACTTTGTTCCTTGTAGCATGTTTGAGGATTTACCAACAACTGGTACCACTTCTTGTTTCTGAAACCACAAGATCTGAAAGCAGAATCTGCCCAAAGGACAACACACCCTGAGCACATTCATAAGTCTTCAAATCTCAGCTCATTAAAGTTTTTGCACTGAGAAACCATTTTGCACGTACACATAGGTGAGCCCTTGAAAGGACTGCCCAAATCCGTTCAAATGATAAATCTAAATGAGTGGGAGGCTAGTTTCACAGACCCTTATGACTCCTGTGGTTAGTGGCAAGTAGATGTTCAAAGCCCTTTTATGAAAAAGTCCAACCTGCCACAACTCAATCCAAGCACTTTCTTCTGCATTTTGCTCAATCCTTGTCCCGTTTCTCACCCTTTGCTGAAGTGGTTTCTGTAAACTTGCGTATGCCAGGAGCTACTGCAAGGCGTCTATTTTTACTAGACAAACACAGTGATGTGAAAGTGGAGAGCAGAGACATCTTCTGTGCCACTGCAAAAGTGCTGAATTCATATTTTTACAAATTCACCATTTTGAAACCCTTAGAGGCAGAAGACTGGTGAACTCCACAAGGATTCCCAGTATCTTCGCCTTAAAAACTGCATCAGGCAAGTGATGTGTCAAAAAAAGAAAGACCCGTTAATTTAATAAATGTCCATCTTTCTGTCAACTCTTAGGTCAGCGTTGCCTTTCCTGTGATTTAAATTAGAGGAGGTCAGGTTGAGTAAAGAGGGAGAAAATTAATATTTAGATATCTTACTGGACTAAAGTTGTTTTTTTCTTTTGCACACTCAAAGAATTTAGGCTGTCAGTTCAAATCCGTATATTTTTTAGTTCAGTTCCAATTCTTTATGTGTTTTGCATTTATAACTCATTGCTATTTTTGACACCTCAAAGAAAATGGATGACATTTCATTGAGATGTTTTGAAAATCAATTTGCGATGTGTGTTCGTTCATTTTTGGTATCATCTTAACTATAGAGATCTGTCGAAAGCTTCCTAAAGAATATTTTTCAGAAGGATTTCAAATTATACTCAACACATAAAATACAACGTGACACCTTGATTCTTGGAACGTTGTTACTTTTTTGATGAGAAAGACCTGCACAATTCGTGTGCCATCAACTTGTAACCATGCAAGACAAAAGGTGGCAGCACTTTGACAAAGACCAGAAAGCAGCTTAAAGATACAGCCGGGCAGCTTTTTAGTCGTTCGCAAAATTTAGAAGCCAATGTAAAATTTTTTGATACATAGGAAATGTTAAGTTTTGATGAATAAGACCTGCAGATTTTCCGAAGAAGTGGATTTGTTTGGTCAGATTTTCTTGAGAAACCACGTCAGTTGTTGGCAAGACCAGACGTTAGTCATGTCAACAAAAATAGTCGGGTTATTCATCTCACGTGAAGCAAGAAATTAAATTGCATCTAACGTCAATGTGAGACATCAATTCGAGTAACGTCATTAGAGCTTTGACAAGAAAGACCAGTGTGATTTCCTGTGATTGAGCATGTGACCCGACCATTCTGGATGGTTGGACAGAAAGTACAAGTAGTAGTTAGCATATTTAGTTGTGTTGTTTTTCTCACTCAAAAGTTCCACTAGTCTAAAAGGTCATTCTTGAGAGCTTTCTAGTAATATTTAAATATCTAGAAGGCAAGGTGAGATGGACGGCAGCTCGCAGTAGCACTAGAATACACACTTAGTTGTAGTATTTGTCGTTTAAAAATCTGTATGAGACTGATAGGTACTTCTGGAGAACTTTCAACATTTAGAAGGCAATGTCACAATTTGATGCACTGAAAAGTACCGTATTTTCTGGGCTATAGAGCGCACCTTACTATAAGCCGCACCCACAAAGATAAAAACCTGGAGAAGTACACATATAAGCTGCGCTGGGCTATAAGCCGTATGGTTCAAAGCGTGGGAAAAAAGTAGTGGCTTATAGTCTGAAAAATACGGTAAAAATTCTCCAACTGCTGTTTAAGTTGTTCTGAGAGATTCAAACATCCAGGAGTCTCTACACGTCGAAAATTGGCCTCATTTCGCCCACCCAGCTTCTCAATTCATAAATCTTGCACTATCAGAGGGAGAAGCTCAGAAGTATGAATAACGCTGGAGAAAGGTTAAATGTTGCTGTTTGAAATGTTACTACCATTGGTCTTTTTCCTGGAAAGAGGATTGATTGTGGTGTTTAGCAATCGAGCTGGTCTTAGCCAGCTGGGTATCTGCAAGAAGGTGTAACATTGGACAGAAAAGTAGCATCTTGCTAAAGTCGTCACTTTAGCAAGCTCATCCAAATACAGACACGCTGGCAAGGCCGCTGTGTGTGTGTTATAGATGAACAAGGAGAAAATAAAAATCCACAAATCCTAGAGCAACAGCTTGGCTCAAAATTTTTATTTTGAATTTCTTCCAATTACTTTAGGTTCTCAGTGGGGGTTTAGTGGAAAATCTTGTTTTCAGCAAAGAACATTTTGCCCTCCACCACCTTTCAGGTAAACTTACATCAACTGAGGCTACTATATCAACTTTAAAAACACATGTTTATGTTGGTATTTTTTTTCCTAGAAGTCATGTGATTGAATGACAGAGACTGACCTCACTCTCTCTATTTGCAGATAAGTGAAGTTATTTTTTCCACAGGTTGCATGCTTTGCAACAGACCAGATTAAATGGCATTTAACCTCTTTCCAGGCATGTTTACCTATTGCAGAAAAAAGTTCTTTTCGCTCGGCTCACTTGTGATGTGTGTGAGCTCAGTTGACTTAGTTCATGACACAAAGTACCGTGTGCGGGAAACATAGCACAAAAAAAAAAAAAAACGTGTTGCAACATCCAGCACACTGTCACAGATGTAACGTCAGCGTGATTTAGAAGTTTCATGCAAAAGTAGCGTGCACATGATGAAACATGGTTTACGCGTACTTTCTCCACTAAGCATGATGACCACTGTTTTGATGTTTTGCAGAAGCAGAGACAAAAGCATTAGCTGTAATGAGATCCAGAACAAAATAAAAGGGGAGGGGGGCGGGGATGTTGGGAATGAGTTCTTTCATTTCCAGCTGGCTCACAACTATTCTGCAATTTTTTTTTTAGCTAAGATCCAGAATGTGGAGGTTTGCTAATAAATGAGACTTAAAATGTTCTCATTACTCTGCATTTCAATGATCCAAATCTCAGTGCAGAGTGATGGGTAACACACCTCCAAGGCAGATTATGGATAATCTGTCTTGTTCCCATTTACACATGCAACGACCTGAGAATGCTTTGGTAGCTTTTCATTTTACACAGACGAGCTTTGCGAGATCTTGTATTGAAATTTCTTCTCTGCTGTACAAGATTTATAGTTATCAGTGTTGCTGTGACAGTTATTGGCATTTTCTGAAAAGCTTTTTAGGTAAGCAGACAGCTAATAATAAAAAGAAATATGAATGATACAGATGGAAGCAATCATTTACATCTTGAAGATGATGCACGATTAGAAAAACAATCAAAGATTTTTAAACCAACAATTGTTCTCGTCATTCAATCTAAGAAACAACCCCCCCATATTTAAAAGCTACGTACATGTGACAGAAATTCAGAAAGAAGTGATTAACCGAGCTGCATATGGTTTAACTCTTAAGACTTTGAGGCAGGAAAAACACCCAGTGAAGAAATGTGACTCTAAGGTCAGGAAACACATCATAAACTCACCCAAAGAGGGTCCAGGCCACTCAGTCTGCAAAAGGCGTCCATCCACTCGCTGGTTCCTTCCACCACCGGCGCTCTGCTCGTTTGGGTCGATCAGGCCTTCTCTCCACTCAGCAAACTTTGCACACACTCTCACACTTTCTCTCTCTTTCTCTCTTTGCACCACCACCAGTATATCAATATATATATATATGCGCGTCTGTCTGTGTGTGTGTTTAATTCTGATCTCTTATTGCTCTCTTTTTCTAGTGGAAGCACTGTGAGTGTCGAGCCTCTGTGTTTCTTAGTGTGTGCTTCAGCTTTCCTTTAATAAAACATCTTCTGTCTGAATGAAACACTTTTCTCCCTGCCACCCTGACTGTAACTGCTGCTGCCCAGAGATCCGGTGTCTTTCTGACTCCCAGTCAGCCTGGCTGCTGCTTATGAGTGAGTCTCCTTGCCGGGTGGGTGGAAATATTTCTCTCTCTCTCTCCCTCTTGCTTACTCACTCAATCGCTTGCTCACACCCCTCTCTTCTCTCCCACATTTACTGGATTTTGATCAAAACACCACTTCCCTCAATGGGATGACAGTCCCACACCCAGACTCACTCCTCCCATTTTGACTCTCTGCCCCCTCACCTCCTTTCTCGGTCCTTCTCTCGCCCACTTTCCCCACATCCCAAACAGACCAGTTGTCTGGCCACAAAGTGTCTGGTTGAACACAGAAATACCCTTTAAACTGAGACGAGACACACTCCAATAAACGCCATGCTTATAGGATTTGTTCTTCATATAAATCCGAGATAATAGCAAGTAAAGAAATTTGTCTCGCATCACATTTATGGCACATAGTTTAAGTATCTGAGGAAAACAGTAAGACACGTTTTTCTCTGTCTCTTCAGAAAAAGAGAAATAAGATTATGCCTTACAAAATGCACCTTAGACATTTCCGCAATTCGTCACATTACATTGAGAAACGTCAACATATTTTTTTAACGGGACGCTCTGCAATAGACCAACTCTATGTAAAATATAATTATGAAGTGTGTTCAGTTCCCTTCTGCCCTGAAACACACATAGGAAGTTCGGTGGAATCGATTGCCTTCTGGAGTCAACTAATTAGTAAAAAGGGTCCAGCTGTGTGCAACTTAATCTGAGAATAAACTCAAATGTTCTGTGAGGGCCTTTCACCCAGCACTGCTCAGTTCACCCATCCATCCGTCCGTCCGTCCGTCCATCCACTGTCTAAACCGGAGATCCTGGTCCTCAGGGTCCGCTGTTCTGCATGTTTTAGGCGTTTCCCTCTGGCTTAAATGAATGGGTGATTAACAGGTGTCTGCAGCAATGGCAGGCATGCAAAGGAGGTAATGCAGTAATTTCAATCATCTGCGCTGGAATGAGAATCGTCTAAGACATGCAGGAGAGTGACTTCTGGGGACCATGGGGTTGGGGACCTCTGCTTACCCTTTCAGGACAACACACAGGAAAAACAGAAATGCATATTCACACCAAGAGCAGCTTAGAGTAACCAACGAACAGTCATTAAAAAGATGGAAACTTGAACTGTGAGGGCAAGCCGGAGTACGTGGAGAGAACCCAAACATGCACAACGAGAACATTTAAACTCCATGCAGAAAGACCCTAGGACGGGATTCAAACTTTGGACCTTCTTACTGCGAGGCAGCAGTGGTTCCACTTGAGTCACGGCGCAGCTATGACACAACTTGTCTGAGCTAAATAAAAGAGCAAATAAAGTGCAAACCTACCAAGATTAAGATGTTGTTTTGTATTCTCTCAATCTGTCTTCCTCTCTTCTGTTTCTATTTCCCATTCAGCTTTATTCCCCACCTTTCTTCCATTCTTCTTTTTTTTGTGCCTTTCTTTCCCATCTCTGTGTCCAGTGCTTTTGAAATAAACCCAAAGGAATTTCTAATAACTTGTTATAAATATATATGGGAATCAAATGCAGCAGAATTATAGTGAAAGCACTTGTGAATGTACCGTAAGTCTATTGGCATTCAGACAAACTGTCTTTTCAACAGCCTGGCTTAATATTCTGATCTTAAACATCACGTTTTCATCAAGCAGAAAATCATCATAGGTAACTGAAATAAAGGGTTGAAAACATCAGTCTTTGTGTAATTAATCTATATAATGTTTCACTTAGTGAACTGAGTTACTCAAATGTATTATTTTTTCACTGATACTCTAATTTATTGAATGGATCTGCAATAAATCAACCAATGTACAAGTATCTTCTGATATTACATTAATGTTTCAGGATTTATACTGAGCGGAGTATGTTGAGTCTCCTCAGTGACGCAAAGCATCACATGCATTTCCAGGCATTGCATAACTTGCTGATACTGTGAGAAGTAGATTGCATTTGGTTAATTAGTCATCCCGTTAGACTAGAACCTGCACTGTAAGTGGAAAACATGAAGTCATTCCACAGCATTTCGTCACGACATCTAGTTCAATTGGATAATAAGTTTTAAAAGTCTATGTTCCTGTTGGAAAATCTGGGAAATATGAAACTTTGGCAGCGCAAAGTGAAATTACTTCTTGGAAAATTAATAACAAGAGAGCAATTTTATCTAAAAAAAAAATAAAATAAAGTACATGAAAATCTGCCCCTTTAATTATAGTCACTCTTTAGAAAAGACATAAAACACGAAGGACTGTCCTCAAAGCTCTTTGTTGTCTACAGAAATACATCACCACATGGAGAGATGCTGGTCAGTCTTGTTAGGAGTCGGGGAAAACTTCAGCTGTGCAGGAAAATATGACAGTGTCTGGACTGGGACTGACACCACCACCGGCATCATCATCATCACCGCAGAGAAGAAACATGGAAAGCTTGGCAAGGAGGCAGACCACCGCTGGGGCCTGGTGTCTCGCCATGTGCAAATATGGGATTATTATTCTTAAAAAAAAAAAAAAAAGGATTCATCACTTCATGTTTCTGCTCCAGGCTAGCTAGTGCCTTCAGTGCAGTAATTCAACTCCTGCAATAAAATGGAAAAGGTTATGCAACAAAACCCAGGATTTAGATGTGACTTAGTGCTTTTGTCTTAAAGTGACATTTCAAGGTAAATAAAGGAGCGTGGTGTTTTATGGAAGTAGTAAAAATCTAGGTTGCAGTCCCTTGCCGTTTTGGATTTGCCAAACCAGAACCCCCTTTTCTAAATATTTGCTGTGTCTACATGGCTTGTGCCAAACTGCAAACTGAACTTATCATGGCTTTCATTCAACAATAGCTTTCTTTGTGCCACTCCTACATAATGCCCTGCTTTTAAAAGTGCACAGCTAAAAATTTATATCTTGACATGGCAGAGTTGTTTGTTAACTAACGCTCTTCCACAAACATCTGGGCCGTTCGCAGAACAGCAGCATTCATTCTACAATTAAATCACACACTATTTACTGATTCTGTGACTTCTGAGCAAGTTGGTTAAGCTACATTTAACTTGGGTGTTTCAGAGTTAAGGAAGGTGAATCGAATTTCGGATGTTTATTAATAAAACATTCTGAAAATCACATATTCTTCTGCACATGCACTACTTTATGTTAGCATTTCACATAAAATCCCATTTGAACATAGTGCAGTTTACAGTTGCAAAGTAACAAAGGTTATTATTACTTTCGCAACGTACAGTAAATGGCTAAAGTTCGTCCTGCAAACCTGTGAAGGTTCGGGCACAAATGCATCAGTGCATCTTTGGCAGAAATTAAAATAAATAAGGCATGGACAGTCTATCCAGCTATTGTTATGTCTCTCACAGTGTTGCAGTTCCAGAGAAATGGTCTGAAACACCACAGGCACTGAGGTGTGAAAGGTGTGTGTCTGTTAATGTAGCGCGACATGAAATGTTTACAGGCCCCAAAAATTTATGCAGTTAGGTGACTAAGAAAAAAAAAGGTAGCGTGTGGGTTATTTATTTTTTTAATCCGTTTGTCTTCTCGTTAGCGCTGGCCAGTTGATGTCATTTAATGGAGCCTTATAAATAGTTCCCATCCGAATCATGGTTGCACACTATGTCTTGAAGCTGCCCTGATTTCGGTTCGTAAATGCGGCCTACGGAAGGCTTGTTAGTGAAATGTACACATATATATTTTATGTGCTTCCTGAGTGGAGACTGGACTAATTCCTCCCCTCTTGGGTTCAAAATATATATATATATATATATAAAAACCCTCTTAATGACTCTGAGCCAGTTCTCCTCAGCTGATCATTCCCAGACAGGGGCTTGAGGTTGGAGGCGGTGCAATTCGTGGAAGAGAAAGTAGCACAAAAACAAAGTGCACGCAAACTTGTGCGCGCACAGTGACGGCGGGAGAAGTGCACAAACTGATGGTAGGTTGGCCAAGGCCAGAACGCGTGCAGAAAATATCCGAACCTAAAGGAGATTCGCTAAAGCCAGACGGTCAGACTGTTTACACCAGCGCAGAAAGAGAAAGCAGAGAGTGTGGACCCAAAGGGAGACCGGAGCTGGAGCGAGGCCATGTGCGGTCATGGCGTGTAGTAGTAGTAATGAGGACCCGGCAGGCGGTGGATGGATGCAGAGGTTGTGCTGAGGGGGTGGCAGTGCCCCAGCCAGGCCATGGCTGCGTGGTGGTTAACCAGTCTGGGTCACCTACACTTCCTCTGGCCTCCCTCTCTCTGGGAGGAAAAACAGTCTAGTCAAAATAATGGTGTCATTTTGGCTTCTTACGTTTGAGCTAGAAGGGGGAGGAGGGGAGTAGAGACAGATTTAGAAGCAGCAAAGCAATGGGAGGTGGCCAGAAACAGTTGAGGAAACAAGCAAGCAAAAATATCTGTTCAGTGTTTTCTTCTTCTTGCAATTCTTCAATAAAGTCTTAAATGAGTGCCACAGCTCCAGTGCAGCCTGTAAATTCAAATGTTTCAGCCTACGCGTGCAAATAAAATGGCATCTTCCGCTGCTCTTCCACTCAGAGTCCTAATCTGTCCTCACCGTTTCAGTCTGGTTGATCTTTGACTACGACCCGCTTCCTGTCTGTCAGCAAGACCGCCGTGCTGTGAAAGCGGATACGGACATGAGTGGGGAGCGAGGAAAAGTTTGACCTCATCTGTGGATCTTTGTGCATCAGATCCGTTTCTTCAGCCCTGCAGAGCCCTGACGGTCTCACATGTTGCTGTGATTGAGTCGAGCCTGCAGGTATGTCACACCCAGCTGGCACCGGCCCCCTCTCGGCCCCACTCACAAGGCCTACTCAAAGATCGATCCCTCTCATCGCGTTGCAGAAGTGTAGAGCCATACCTAAGTGTTTGTCCCTTTTTTCACATGTTGTTTTATGTGGAAGATCAACGTAAAGTAAGGTATAATGGTGTCGAAGCACCTGCTAAAAAGTGAACCTCTGCCCGATTTCAAAGTGGTTTGGAGGCCGCGAAAGGTTTTCTTCCTTGAATTTTACAGCAGCTTCACTGTTCCTGCTTAAGAAAAGCATGCCCACGGCATGATGCTGCCACCACCACACAGCAGGGATGGTGTGTCAAGGGAGCATGTTTTCTGTGTACCCTTTGCAATAAAAACATAATGATTATTATCTTTTTGTTTCATCCTCTTTTTTTGCTGCTGGATTTATTATGTTATCAATGTTGGCTCTCCTTAGAGGACACATATTTGACCCCTGCAGGGCCTCGTGTTGCAACTAGAAGTACTTTCACTGGTTCTCATCCCTGTGAAAGTACTTCATTGGCTCAGTGATTCTCCATTTAACTTTCTGTCTTTACCAAAAACAATCACCAACTGAGCTGCGACCACAACTTAACTCTATGTACTCAGATCGTTTTATTTCCCCCATTGTACCGCGCCTGGACCAGGGATTTGTGTCTTTTTTTTTCTCTCTCTGTTTGAGGCATATGGCTAATAAAATCTTTATATAAACCTTGCAAGCTTGCGGTTGTAATGAGACAAATTTTCTAAAGGTCATTGGTAATAAGAGTTTATCTGAGTCACACAGGCCCAGAAAAGTAAGTGGGATCTCTCCAGTGGGCACATAATGACACTACGGAGGTTTGCAACCATAGATTGGTGTACAAGCTGGAGAAGGACCAAGCATTTTCAAATACAAACCCAACTGAAGATGATCACTCTTAGGAGTTTTTTGAGCAGATTTCTTCTGCTTGGCGTTTCGTTATTGCTGCAGCGGTTTTGACTTCTCCCCCAACAGCTGGAAAGTAACACATGGCAGCTCTGCCTTTGTCTCTGTTATTCTGCTCCGTTTTTCCCTCAAGTCAACAATAATCAGTTTGCTTTGCTGACCTTATGACCTGGTTTAAGCACAGTCAGGCATAACTCTAAACAAAGCAACCTGGAGCTGTGAAACTTTCCTCTTGTAACTCCAAGAGACCAAACGAGATTACGTAAAATGCTGAGCTACTGCTTCAGTGCCCAGTCTGTTTGGAATGATGTCCAAATAAGACTTTAACCATCTTCGTCTTCTGAAGGTAAACACAATATTTATTCTGATTCCTATTTGTCTTGCATGACACCAGGAGACAGTTGGTTGCAAAATGTATCCAGAATTAGTAAGATAATTGTTGGGCTGAGCTTTTGTTTTTCTAATCTTAACCTGACATCTCCAAACCTCAGACATAGTAAAGATGCTCTTTTTTTCCCTCTCAGACAGCAGAGGGCTGCCATCATTTTCTCAGCTGTCCTGGAACCCAAAGGTGTCTGAATGAGACTGTGCTGTGATTACTCTTTAGAGGAAAAACCACACTGGACGACATCCAGCCAGAGGAATGGCAGAGATGCCGCAGGATCACTTTGGAGCATAATTTTCCAAACAAACAGTGTTAATTTACAGTGTGTGTATTTTTTTACATTGATGGATACTCTTATTTGCCAATATGCGCAAGGGCAAAAACCATGAAGAAACGGGAAACACCAAGTGTAGAAATTAAGTTTGACATATTTGTTAGTTGCTGCACTGAACACTCTTTCCGGCAATTCACAGGTTGTTTATCTTTTTTAATCTGTTTTTCTGTGTTTACACACTCTTCATGCAAGTGAATTGTTCTTTTTTTAAAACATTTTCTGTGTTATCATCAGGCAGACACATTTTGTGCTGTTTTCTACACTTTGTCTAGTTTTATTACAACAGCTGGACACAGAATATGTTTTAAACCATTGACCAATCATGTCACTTCTTGGATGTCACTTCTGGGATTTTCCATGGAATAAACAGTTAATTAAAGCAACCTCCATTGCTGTTTTTAAGGATTTTGTTAGTTTATTAGTGTATATAACAGGGACAATGTTAAAAAAAACAAAAAAAAAAACATTGTCCCTACGTACCAAATATAGTTTGAACTGGTCTCTCATTTGGGGAGCTGCACATTAGTGTAGTTGGTAGCACTGTAGCCTTGTAGCAAGAAGATCCTGGGTTTGAACCCTGGCCTTTCTCACATGGAGCTCTCCTTGTGCATACTTGAGTTCTCTCTGGGTATTCTAGTTTCCAAAGACGTCACTCTTAGGTTATGTTAGACAATTTTCTCTAAAACTGAGCATATATGTCTCTGTGTTGCCCTGCGTTGGACTAGTAACCTGTCCAGGGTTTATTCTGCCTTACGGTAAAGCCATTTAACACAATAACTGTGTAAAGCAACACAGTTGTTGTGCTAACTATGATTACTGTGTGGAACAATTAGCACATGAAATGTGTCAAATTTAATGCAAAATATGTCGTTCTTCTATAGACACATTATTGTGTTGTATTTTGACACAATTTGTGTTGATTCTGACACATCTGTTTTAAGAGTGTATCACAGAAAAGGTAGTTTTTTGTTTTTTTTTTGCAGAAAAGCATATAACCAAATGTTGACTGGTTTGATTGTCATTTCTTATCTTTCTCAGATATCCATCCATCCATCCATCCATCCATCCATCCATCCATCCATCCATCCATCCATCCATCCATCCATCCATCCATCCA
>CAEFZY010019756.1:0-18371 GCA_903066815.1 Brachyrhaphis roseni | reverse complement strand
AGGGGTCACACTGGGTTCTTAGGGAACCTTCAATGCTTCTTGGGCATGAACAGATGTAGCAGGTGCTGTTCTCCCCCTAAGTCTTGTGTGCCCTCCTAGCATCTGAGGGAAAATAGTACTTCATTGATAACCTACCCAAGAAGAGGAACACAATTTAGTTGAATTATCCTTACAAGTTAATTAGAAATTATCTAGCTATTTTCATTTGTAATGTACATAAAAGATGATGTTAGTCTTCAGCAAGTTACCAACACCGTTCCTTGTATATAGGCTGGCTGTATGCAAGGACAAGAGAGAGCAATGCAGAATAAAGTATGGTTTGCAATGTAGAATTAAATAAAAGTTATCTTGTAGATTTGTGGTATGTGTCTTGTTTTTCCCACCAAATGATTATGTATCAGGTAGCTTCCAACCTTATGTTAGGTCTAATATTCGTGTCTAGCACCAATTATAGACTTATTGGTGCTAGACAACCTCCATAGAGTTCTGTATTTGAGACCATGTCATGCAGTTGGTGGTATGCGTTGTTTTGCAGGGCAGTAGATTCCCCATAATGAAGCCTGCAGAACTGCACACACATACATACACACCCCTGTACACCCCAACATGCACACATACATTCGTTGCATAACATTTCTTAAAATCTCATCAGCTTGAGAAAGTCAAAACCCCTTCTCTAATGCCAAGCCTCATTCTACAAAGGTTAAAATTTGTTTCGGTTCTAGTTAAGTTGGGTGTGTCTCCATTAGCAGCGTGTTTTTCACTATCATGAGCACGAATATGGGTAGAAACATGAGTGGGCCGGGAGGGTGCAGGAGCTGTGGCCTTCGCTCCTATGATGTCATTTGTAGCAACGCTCAGCAGAGGAGAACGTCGAGGTTGTTTTTGAAAGAGTTATCAAGTTATTCATTTACTGATTACCATGCGATAATTTGGTAGTAAATTCTATGTTTATTATTCATGTTCTTCAAAATGATGTGCACAACAATCTTTAGACGTATCCACTAACATTTTAAATTTGCCACTACCCATGCAAAAAATACATGATGTAAGGAAAATTGGCAGTTTATTATCATATTAACCCTGTAAAAGTTAGACTTTGCTTAGGTTCAGTAAATGAGACTAGATAGTGGATAGACATCATCAAAGAGTTTCTGATACAATATTCATCATTATCTGTCAGGAAACAATGGGACATATTAGACTTCCACGGCTCTTTTGTCTGTTTAATGACTAATGCTGTGAGCCTCTTACAGTCACTGTTTACTCTTTAGGGGCTGTTACCCAGAGAGCAACAATGTAATTTATGGCTCCGCCGATTCTCTTATGTCTCTTTAATGACATTGCAATTACAGAAATAACAGCATATTTGCATGCCATGTAGCACTGCACATTTATTGCTCACAAATGCTTTGACCTATGTATGTTTTCAGCCTGCAATAAATAAGATGGCTTGGCCTCGGTTTCCTTACACAGGGCTGCACGCTGTGGCTGAAGATAGTCATTGTCTGGGAGTTTTGTTACGTAAGTGTGTTGGGTCTGACTGGTCTTTCCACTGCAGGAGTTTCTGCCCCCTGGTACTTGGCGCAACAAATGTCTGACTCCTGTGACTGCATTTTTTTTTATTGTGTGTTTATTTGTGCGCTTCTGACGAGTGTGTGCGAGGGTGTGCACGTGCATGTGTCTCTGTGGAGCTGATTTAACAACATGATAAAGAGCAGTTACATCATCTGGGAAAAGGCACAATCCTGTATTTCCTCAAAGCCTTTCAGCCACAACAAGGAGTACTTTGTTTTTGTGACTGAGTATTCGAGTATGACTGAACGGTGTTTCGCAATAAAAATAGCAGTCATTGTCTATTTTGACCATTTGGGTCATTGTCTCATGAAAAATGAAGATTTATTTTAGTTTTCTTTTTTTTTAGTTTTCCGGGACACTGTTATAGCTTCTGGAAAGAGTTTTGTTGTGGGAGACAACAAGCAAAAGGACAAAGGTTATTGGCTGCAGGGTTAAGGCACGATGAGTTAAGTCTTGCTAACCTTCCTCTCTCGAAAAGAGTCCACAGTCTTTCAGAGGACAAACAACTTGCTGACAAACCTCTTTAGTTGCACACAAAAAAAACATAATTAACAGACAACAGTGCAAGGGATCACCCAGATGTGTAACTGCTGATAATGACAAGAACAGTCCTTCTTTAATAAAGTTCTACACACCCACACAGTCATATGTGTGACACACTTAGAAACCTTTTATCTGCTGAGCACATAAACTGTGGCTAAAGTATTTTCAGGAACCAAAAGATTATTTTGAGAGTCAAATGCATTTTCCAGTTTCGAACGCCAACACTTCTGCTTCCCCTCATACCTCCAAGTCGTTGACCAGATCCTGCAGAGTAGTTTTACCCAAAGTTTTCTGTCTCCGGCTCCTCATCTCCACTCCACTCCCCTGGCAGCTGTGTCAACACCCACAGCCCTCCAGCCTTAGACAAATCTTCCACACATCCATTGTACACTATGCCACTCCCCTCAGGCATTAAAGGGCTTCGCTGACAACTCTATAAATGCTGGCAGTCAGTCCCAGAACAACATTGATTTTGTTCCAATCAATCCAGAGAGAATGCGATGCATGGTAAATGACACAGCCGGTGTGCAATAGCATACATTTCAGCATTAATTGTTGCCGGGCAGATTTCAACGGTCAAATGTGAAGGGTTGGTCTCATTGGTATTACAACAATACCAAGCAGTGTTTTCATTAAAACTCAGAGTGTCCGCACCAACAAGATAGACTTCATACAGTTTACAAAAAGTGACCATGAATATTAATAGTCAATGTCCTTCAGTAATTCAAAATAGCCTACATTCACACTTGTTTTAGTTCAAGTCTCTACTCTGGCTGAGCCTTTCCAAAATGCTAACTATATTAAAAACCAAATCTTCCAGGGGTGGGAAGGATTTGCGGTTTAACTGTAGTCCTTTAAACATTATTCTAAGAACACCATCTGACATTAAAATGCAGCTGTATTGTATGCCTACAGCCGTGTTTTATCATGCTTGTTTTTATTTAGCAAATTTTGTCCGACTGAACTAGAACCAGGCCAAAAATTTGAAATTTTCGCACAAGGCCACCATAATCTTCTTCGCTCATTATATTTGGTGGAGAGACTGGACAATATTTCCTTCACCACCTACACGGCTCTGATTGCTAACATAAACTGATATGCACACTCTCACCCATGAAGGGACCGTATGGTCAAGAAGCCGCGGTGGGATGTTATTCTAGCTGTAAGGCTTTGTTTGCCTTTCATTTGAACATTTTCCTGTCTCTCATTCCTACGTTTTGTATGTTTTCTCATCACCCCGCCTCTTGTTTGGTGTCATAACAAAGCGTCTTATATTCCCTCCTCCAGTAAGTTTCTCATCCCCCTGGTCCCTCTTGATTTTGCTGTTTGTGTTTCCACACTGTCATTCTTCTCTGCTCACACGCAGCGAAAAGAGGGGACAAGGCCTGCTTTTCTGCTCTCTGTGTTGTGGGCTTTGACGTGGGTGACTTTGTGTGCGGTTTTGGCATAGGCCGTGTTTTTAGAAAGCATGTCATGGGAGGTTGTGCTTCATCATGTGACATCGGTTGCACATAGTATCTCTTGTGTTGTAGGTGTGTGCCGTCAGCTGTCATCCTTTTAATTTAAAATGAAATTATTTTCATGAACGCTGATGGTTAGAGAAGAAGGAAAGTGCTGTGAAAGCCGCCACCAGACTGTGGGAGAAGGTTAAAGTACCAGTGAGCAGGAGGATTGCCAGCGCTTCCTCCCTGTGTCAGCCCATGTTCACTGTGCTGGGAGACACTCCTAGTTCTCTGAGTTTAGCTGCCGGACCTGCCGCAGGCTTGGCTTAAGGCCCTGAAAGGGATCAGAGTAGGATGCGGCACCCACTCTGCACTCGGACAAGCAAATTCAGCTTACAAACGCACAGATCAACATTCAATCAAACATGTCTGCTAGAACCGTCACACTCGCATGCATGTCCTTCCCGTCTTTTCTGCAAGGGGAAATCTCCAACACGGAGTGAGGCGGGTCAAAGAGTTCACAAAAACACACACATTCAAATCAGCCTGCAAAACAAACTGCCCCTGGTCACCAAACACCACACCAGAGCGTCTGCCTGTGGAAACAGAGGCTGCTGGAAGCTGGTGTGACGTGCGGCTACGAGTTCAGCACGTAATCACACACGACAGAGATGCCAGTCGGAGATTAGAATAGATAAACATTTACTCTTCAGGTTATTTCCTGAGCTTTGTGCTAAATTTGGCTGAGAAGTGTTTCATCTAACCGACGTACTTGCGTCTCAGGGCCATTTCCTGTTGATTCTGACCTTTTCTCCTGCTGTGCCTTTTTTTTTTTATTATTATTTTATCTCTTTGACAGATACGATTCCACAGACAGAGCAAAGACCTCATTAATCAGTGACCGGTGTGTGCACTTGAATGCACTGAAAGTCCAAAGCAGAAATGATAAAGAGACACAACAAGAGCAGAACAAGGAGCCTGGACCTGTACAAAGCTCTTTGAGGTTGACGGTTGTGTTGCACAAACAGCCGAGCAGAGAGAGAAAAGAGGTACTGTCCCCTCTGGGAAAGAACGCTCGCTGCCCTTTGTGTTTGGTTTGGAGGAGGTGGAATGACTGCTGACCACATCAACCACAGGCCTTTAACTTTCGGTGCAAGCATTTTCTGCATGACCTTCACATTAGAGCAGCTTAAAGCTGGTGTCCGGAGTTCATTAAAAAGGGAAAATGCCAGAGTAAAACTAAAACCTTTTAGAGTATTAAAAAGCTTCACAAAGAGAGAGAACCTTATTATGCTCAGTTTCAAGCTAACTCATCAATCATTTTTTTAAATCACATTCTTTAAATGCTGGTGTTAGAAAATGATGAACTGTATGTTAAATTGTTTTCTAATTACTGGAGAAATTTAGTTTTTCTTTAAAACTACAGAGTAGCTGCTGTGTTTTTTCTTCTTCTGAGCAGAACTTGTTCCTTGTTCTGTAGGAACACCTACTACTATGACACACCTATAAGAGCTATGTTGATTTTATACTTTAGTCTAAACTTTGTGCTTACAGACAATCTCACTGACTTCAGATTTAGTCAGGGATACACAGGATGGCTATTTGTTTACAGAAAAATGAAAACATGGGACAAGTGTCTTGGAAAAGCTCTGATACATCAAAGTATCAGTAAACAGAGTCAACCTATGTCTGATATTGCCTCCAAATTAATACAGCCTTTCTGTGAAGGCAACACAAACTGCGTTTCCAATACAAATGAAATCTTTGTCTATATTTTAACGTAAAAAAAAAAAAACAAGTTTGCAATTGCGATGTTTCCATTAAATAAGAAATGAAAATTTTTATGCGATAAGTCATTAAAAATCATGTCAGCGATGTATGTAAAAAGTTACATGAGATTATATTCAGAATTCAGCCACAACAGGAGCGCTCATCATCTATCAGCCATAAGAAGAGACATCAGCGTTTTATTAATCTGTTGGAGTGACAAGCCCCTTTCTCAGAAGAGTTATGGATTCAACACACTCAAATGACACACGTTTTATGAACTGTGTGATGCTGTGAGAGCTCTGGTGGAGCCTGAAGCACTTTGCCCCCGCCCCCAAAAGAAACAAAAACAAACCATCATCCTCCTACCACTTCCTAGAATACAACAGACTTTCAGAAGTATTGTCTAAGAGATAATGCACCAATAAAATAAGTTACAGTTGGTGATAGTAATTTAACAAAATGTGGAGAAATTCAAGAGTCACGTGTAATTTTGCAGGACGACGTATGTCATCAGTCTTTAGGATTTTGAGGACTTTGATTTAAGATTAATGATCAGTATTTTAAAAAAGCAGTCCTTGTAAATTATTCTTGTTCTCGATCCACAAGTTCACAAGGAAATGTTCCTGACTATTCTGCTACTCCCACATTACCAAGAGCTTTTGTGAATAGTTTTATCATACCACTGGCTAACAGACCTGCCTCCTCTCACCTCTCAATGTGTGCATTTCCCAAACACAGGCCTGGAACTGATTACCTCCCTGTCTGCGCTCTCTGGCCGTCTCTGTATATGTCTGCTGATGTTGTTTAGAGGAGGGCAGACCACTTCAAATTGTCCTCTGTGTGGAATGGAAACGCTTGCAACGGGTGGTGGTGGTGGTGGTGTTGGTGGTGGGGGCTGGTGCTGGAGCGCATTCTTGTATGTCACTTTTTAGCAAAGCACAAGCTGAGCTCTCATTCCCTGTCTCGGCGTGGAGTTTGCAGTGTGGGCAGAGGGTGATGAAAACAATAGAGAGAAGCAAAAAAAAAAGAGGAGCAGCGAGAGGGGGAGTGGGGATGGAGGAGAGTGCGTGGGTTAGCAGATAGGACTGGCGATGAGGGGGAGGGGGCAGGTTAACGTTGGTGCCTACACAGGGCGCTATCCCACAGGCTCTCTCCTGTCTCCCACGCTTGGCCCCGGTAACCTGGCTTAGCTTCTGTTTAATGTCTGGCTCTGCCACACCTCGGCCCACTCCCTCGAGATCTGCATGTCTGTGAAGAGAAGTGCATTTCAAACTCTAAAGGAAGCAATGCTGAAGTCCCCACCAGTGAGGATAGTATTTTTTTGGCCTTTTGTCTCCAGGCAGTTTTTGTTTGGCTGCATCTTTGGCTCCATTTCTCGAGCTTTTCTGGTCTTTGTTTTACTAAAACTTTTGTTGTTGTTGTTGTTCTAGGACTTGTATTTACCAATAGCTTTTTGGCTGAGCTCCATAAATAACCTATATTTCACTCAACTATGATCACATTTCTGTGTTAAGGAGAAAAAACTCAATTTAAACAAAGTCGAGCAAATACTGGATGTGTTTGTGATCTGTATGTTCATGATTAGGTGCGTAAAGGTGCAGTTTGCATTTGTCATTATGACTTTGAATGATTTCTACTGACATCACATTCCTCTAGAACAAAGGTGCAATACCTATGGGGAAATTGAGCTGATGTTCAACGCTGTCCATCTTCATTAAAATGTTGCCAGATATAAAAACAAGGGAATGATTGTGGAATCGTATATTAATATGATATAGCAATATTTCCTCCTAGTGTTCCGCAACACCATCTTTCAATAAGAGTCGTAATTTTGCTACTTTCATTAAGTGCCGTAAGTTATTTGTTGCACTGTGTCATTTTTAACATAAAACCATCAACAACTGTTTCAGCTTGGGAAGGGACTGAGACTAAAACAACATGCAGAGAACACATTTGATTAACTTAGTTTATTACAAATCATACAGTCTCCGAGATTACTCATAGTAAACTCCCCCGCACACTGAGAAAACATGCAAAGTCTACTCTAAAAGCAAACTATTGTGTCACATTATAAAGTTATTTTTTTCTATATAGCATAAACTCACTAAAAAATTGCAATATCTTACATCCAGTTCTCAGTAAATTTTCTGGGAACCAGCATATGGAATAGTTTCTTTTACAATTGGATATTTGACTTTTGTTTCAACAGTGTGTAAAGAGAGCTGCAGCTTTAAGTAAATAATGCTCAAGCTTTGTAAATCTATCTGAAACAACAGCATGCAACATTTGATTTCCAGCTAATTCAGACAGCTTGCTTTGATATGTCAAAGAAACAATGTGCACATAGAGACACCCCATCTGAATTGGTGAATATGTACACACTTCGTTGAATGGTTGCAGTAGCTCCAGAGTTGTTCAATGTTAAGTCAATTTAATTATTATAACATGTTGACATGTAAATGGATTTGTAGTTCAGCTAAATTTATGTTTTTGTGTGTGTATGTTTCTGCATCTGTGTTCAAATGAAACTTAAGTTTGGTTTTAGCAGGTGGGCCTTATCCTGCAGTCAGTAGATCGTTTTCCATTGGTAACAAACAGGCCAGGAATTAAGGAAATATGTGACATATAAATCTTAAGCAATCACTTACAGCCCTCTTTGTTTGCTCCTTTCACTTTGTCAACATAAAGAGGAGAATCCTTGCCTGATCTTGTTCAGTAGAGAGAATCCCTGGGCTTCTGAAAAAGTTTTAACTGTATACTGTTATGTTTATTATTATTTCATTAGAAATAATGACTTACAAAGTTATGCTTTTGGATTGATAGTAATTCTCATGCATGAATGGTCTTTCCCTTCCAGGCCCCATTCTCAACCTTTGTCCAGTGGAAAATTCCAACATATTGAAATATGCAATGATTTACTATCAGCAAATTTCGAAGCATAAAAATCTCCAGATAAACATTAAGTCACAGTTTCCATTTAGTTATGAAGACCTGATGAAGTAGCTCAATTATTCACGGTCAAAGTCAAGTTCTTCTGCCCATCCTCACAATTTTTGAAGGATTAATGTGCAGCTATAGTCGTAACGTCCTGTTCAAGTGGTAACAGTTAAAATTCCCACTTTTTAATCTGTATTTGTTGAGTGAGAGACTGTTTACATATAATAACAATTTGGGAGTGACAAGCTTGAGGTTTCATGGGTCGAGGGGGATAGCACTCACTAGTAGAAACTGTTAGATAAGCAGTTTAAATCAAAGCTGTACAGTTCTTAGAAGAGACTGACAAACAGTTTATTCACCTGAAGGTTATAATATCTTCTGACTCCAAAATCCTTATTGCTATTAAGCATAAAACTTCAAATAAATTGTTTCACATGAATATTCTATTAAGTTCATTCTCTATGCTACGCAGCTAATGATAGTGATCCTTCTCTCTGACCAACCTGGTGTTGATTCAATGTGTCAATTCAGCTGAGAAAAACATTATCAAGCTTTGCTGCTCTTAACTGCGAAAACACCAGAAATGCGAGGCCGGTAGCTACTCTGAAGATGACAGATATTTCACGAGTTGATATATTTTGGTTTTAATTTTGTTTTTAATATCTCTGTTGCGTGCCCAGTAATCAGTCTTGGCCACCATCCTTGTTATCATATAAACAAAACCAAAATCTCCCACTTGAATACATTCATAAATGCTTGCCATCAGGCAGTTTTTTTTTTCTTGTTTGCTGCGTATTTATGTCTGGGCCTGGAAACAGGTAATATTCTATCCAACGCTGGCCTACTGTACATAATCGCTGAGATATTGAGATCCACATGAGGGCTGGATGAGCAGATTAATAGTATTGACAAATCCTAATTAGCGTCATGCTGAATCAAATGATTAATGTGAACAGTTGTTAGGGAGGCAGTGTGTGTCTAAATAGAGCCAGAGGCTGGATAATACAGTGAGAGCCTGTGACTCAACAGGAAGGTAGAAAAAGACAGAAATTGTCACAGAAAGAAAAAAAAAAGTAGTGGAAGGGCAGGAAGAGGAGACACTGTGGAATGACACAGTGTTTTATATGCATACACGGTTGAGCGGCTGCCTTCCTGTTCGGTTCCCCTGAACGTTTTTACACCCCGAGTTTTAAGCAGCGATGGGATTAGTTTGTAGGATTGTTGGTTTGCATTGTGTGCTGAGAGGATAGGCAGTGAAATCCCTTTTTCAGCCACCACTACTTATCCTTGTCCCTGTGTTGTCTCTTTCAAACAGAAGCGCCTCGCTCTACATGCATGTAATCTAGGTGACAAGAAAGAATGAAAAGAGAATTGACTGTGTATGAAGAGAGAGAAAATGGGATAGCTGACAGAGAGGAGAATGTGGCGAGATTTGTGGAATAGACTTGGGAGGGAAGGGAGAGAGCGCGTTGGATGTGCGCTGACTTCACGGTGGGTGCACACACACCGTAACCCCGCTCTTCCCTTAGTTGGTCTTAAAGGGGGGCATGCAGACCTATAGTATGAGCGTGGTGCATTTATGTCTGACATCAGCACGTGAATAATTCATCTTCTACTTCATGCCTGAATTATTGATGTCTGAAAGATTACAGAAACAGCCAGCAGAAAACAGCAGTCTAGAAGGAGAGAACATGATGCAAGATGGAGAAAAGAATAAGGAATTTCATCATTATTTACAGTTTCTTTCCAAAATGAGCTAGTCACCACCAAATGGAAAACGAAGTGAAAAATCAGACAAAAGAATAATCAAAACCACAGAAGTTACATTTGGCTGCTTATTTATGATTTTGGCTAAATTATGAAACCTGATTATTAGGGCCTCTGTTCTGCTGTGTTTCAGGTGTGTTTCCTGCTGCAGGACAGCTGATGCATGCAGATGCACTTAACACTTCATCTCTTTATTTGTGACCAGATTTAAAAACTATTTGCCTTTTCTTTTTTCCACGATAGTTACAAAGTTTGCATAAGACTTCTTTTGGCTTTCTTTCCTTTTTCCACATTTTCATAAAAAAGTGCAGAGTACAAACAGAAGTTGTCACGTCAAAACGTTCATCAGACAGAGCAGTGTGATCTCTGCAGCCACTCCAAGTTACGAAAAGAAATGCACAGCACATTGTTCAGATTATTTGTGCAAACTCAAAACTATGCATGGTTTACGTTTCACTTCACAAGTTTATGGTTTTGTGTTGGTGTGTCACATAAAAATCCTAAGATAATACATTACGTTCAATTAGAAAGTGAGAAAATGTGAAAAAAGTTAAAGAGCTATGAATAATTTTGTAAGGCACTGTAATACGATGCTTTGCTCATAGCATCAATGGTCGCATACTGTTGATATTTGCATGTGACAGGATTCTTGTATCACAAATTTTGTTGTACTTTGTACATCTCAGTTAAAAACATAACTGGTAAATATTATCTGGCACTGATCAATATCCAGTCCTTGAAGTTTGATCTTCTTCAAGAGCAAGGGGTGGAGGTATGATAAGCACCTTCTGCAGAATCAGTGGTTAAATGTTACCTTTCGATGTAGTACTATGGCATCACCATTGCAATAAAAGATTTGTCCCCTATATAAAAATATTAATTTCACTTTCCATATGAGGGCGTTTAATTTCTTAAAATTCATCTAATTCTTTTGGGAGTGGTAATTAGTGGCTAGTGTGGACGGACACGACTTTATTAGCTTTTAGTGATTTTCTCATCGTGAATCTTTATTTACATTACAGATCCCCGTTAAATTAGTCACCCAGCTCCACAAATGGCTGTTTGCATGCAATGCAGCGGTGGGCTCAACCTGACATTACTGCTCATCAGAAAAAGTTTGCGCTGTTTCAGAAACCTCCTCCCCTCGCTGTTTTGTGACATTAGGAGTCATCGCTTTCTGTAAGCTTCTGAAACCACCTATTGGACTTTCACACCCATCTTACTGCTTGATTAACCAACTGAGCCAAGGTGAGAAAGCGAGCGGATTCATAACCACCATTTCAAGGTTGGTTGTTATTTTTAGGGTCCTACATTTGAGAAGTGCAGTGTGACTCAGAAGTGTGCCTCGACAAAAGACTCAAGAGAGTGTTTTGCTACAAAATTCATGTACTAATCATCTGAATCTACTCTACAAATTTACTGCAGACTCAGTAGCTGTTTGGAAGATCTGTGTAATCACTAAAAATAAAAGCGCATCTCTGAGAAATAGATGAACTAATAAACAGATGACTTCATTTACACATACAGCAAAGAGACCTCCCATTTCGCTGCCTTCTGTTTACTTTCTTAGCCCCGTCCTGTGATGCTCAGAATGAGGCTAGTACGTGCTTACGTACAGCGATTTTGTGGGTGTAACCATACATGTGTATGTGGCTGCCGTGTTGCCAGCTCGGAGAGGCACGGGGCCCAGACACTTGGAATCATTTAGTGAGAATTTCGAGTGTGGGAGGAGAGGAATGTGCGCCCAGATAAAAGAAAAGTGAAAGAAAAACAGAGCAAAGAGAGGGGGAGGAGAGCATGAGAGATAGACATAGATATAGACGGAGAGAGGCCACGCTGGGAATGTAGCAGGTGAGGATGAGGTGCAGAGGGAAGAGAGAGGAAACAAGCCACCTGAGAGAGAAACGCTTTGGAGAGAGGGAAGGCAAGCTTACATTGTAGACGGGGGTTAAAATGAGGGCACCGGAGAGCGAAACAAGACGGAGGCAAAGGGAGGGGAAAGCACAAAAAGACACAGATCTTCAGCAAATGACAGACAGTGGGAGCAGCAGAGAAAGAATAGAGAAGCTGAGAAAAGAAAGGAAAAAAAGAGTACAAACTGCCCACACCTTACCGACTGTTCTCCATTAAGCAGATTTTTTTTTTTTTTTTTCAAATGGCTCTTGCAGGTCTCGCTAAGGGGGAACATCTATTCCTATCACAATGCTGCCTACACACACCTCGCAGTGACAGGCAGAGCAGGAGAAAGAGGAAAGACGGGGGCCACAAGTAGAAATGAACAAAGATCTGAAAAGAAGAAATGCTGCGAGATGAAAGAAGAAGAAGAAATGTCCACAGAAAAAGAGATGTGACACAAATAACTAAGCCAGTCTGTAATGTCTACTATTGCCATTTTTGAAACTTGCTTAATAACAGCACTGCAGTTGCTATTAGAGAAGTAAATTATTACTGTGAAGTGTTTCTAGTTTCTGGCTCGGAATACCAGAAACCAATTGCAGATAAAGTCTGCAGTTTTGTTTTTTTTTCTTTTCTGCTGTCTGTGTGCACAAGTAATTCTGAAGTCTTTTCTTTTTCTAAATATATATTTACTCTTGTCCTTCACAAGTATTCCTCCCACATTCACAACACATGCTTGCAGTCTGTCTTCTGTTTTCTGATCTGTACCAAACCTAACGGAGCACCAGCAAAGCTGCATGTGGCATCCCCCAAAGTAAATCCTCAAAATGTACATTTAAATGAAAACAACTAGTCTTAGATTATTACAGTTTCTTTTTGATATATACTGTATACCTACGGCTGTAGAAAAAGAAAAAAAAAAAAAAAACTGCTAACGAAAGCTTTCTTGCTCTCAGCTCAAACCAAAGCCAAAGGCTTTGATGAACGCTATCTCTCCATGCAAATCTGCAATTGGCCTCCTGACCCAGCTGATGAGCAGTGTAGTTTAGCCGAACCGAGTATACTCTCAAACAACATCCAATCAGCAGCCATTGTTTTCCATTGATAAGGGCCAATCCCTTGCCAGCCTCCTGTCTGCAGGTCAAGATGATTTCCATCCAAAATCAATCCCAGGGAGTGCTTTGTGCATCTGGATCGCCATTTTCTGTCTTCAAGGGAATAACATGAACTGGCTGAGAATTAAAAAAAACTTTAATGACGATTCAGAGTTCAACTGATCAATGGGAGGCATTATTGACCACCGAGGGTCGAGGAATGAACTGGGCTCATCTGACCTCCGTGGCTCCTGGCAACAAGGTGGGCACGTTCAATCTCACTTGACCCGCTCAGCTGTGACCCCTGGCCCTTAGAAATGATGCCCCCATGTGAACTATAACCTCCGAGGATCAATGACCCTTGACCATCGCCACAGGCCTTTGGCCAGAGCACTCAGGGAGATGGAGGGGCTGCAGAGGCGGTGGAAGGAGGGTGCTGGCTCAGAGAAGCAGGTGACCCTAAACAGCGAGGTCACCGACAGCTGATGATGAAGGAGATCTTTATTTAGGTTGAATCTAATAAAGGAAAGGGGATGCTGGAGATATACTTTATTTGTATATCTAAAGTTTATTTTCCTCTAAATCATCTTCTGGAATGCTGTGAGAAGGTATTTGTACCCGTACAGATTTTTTTGTTGTTTTCTTGTTATTGCTGCAAATTTTTAAGTGAAAGAAATGGCAAAAAGAAATGCATTTTAATGTTGCCACTCCAGTCATACTAAGCACACAGAGAACTACAGGCACATTCACACTCACAAACATTTACACCGATCAGTAGGTAACTAACTTGGGGTTAAAATCCTGTTCAACTGTGACGTCGACATGTGATGAGACGAAGCTAAAATAAAGCCTACAACCTTCTGATTCCAAGAAAAACCAATATAGTCCTATGTAAAAAAAAAAAAAAAAAGGAAGAAAAACTGCCATTAAGTATTTTAATGAGTGGCAATAAGTCTTTGTGGGACTTATGCATATATATCCACACAAGCATGAACAAACTGTTTAAGCAGGACCTCCTCATCTGGCCGGATATTCACTTTCAGCATTTGTTGGGCAATGAACAGAATTCATGCCTCTATCAATTACTCCAAACATGCTTGTTCACAGCACTGAATCTAGTCAAAATCCACTTTAGGCTCTAAAGCAAACCAGTAGAAACTTGAGGTTGGAATGTTTTCAAGTTCTCATACTGCTTTTGTTTCATACATGGATACCTTTACACAGAGCATTCCACATTCCCATCTATAGTTATTGTGTTTTTGTTGTGCAGTGTCAGACCATTAATCCTCTTATGTCAGAATGGTGGAGCAGCAGAAAGTTGAGCTGCTCTCGCATCCTAATCAGCAAGGTAAAGTTCTTTGATCTTGCATTGGAGAAGCTCCATTTCTGCTTCTGAGATATTGCCATTCATAGCAGTAGCTTTACAGACTAAAACCCTCCTTGCGTTTGTTTTGCCATTGCAAGAGACTCCACCATTAGGCTTCTTAGAAAAAGCTGAATTTTAAATCCTTATTCCTACTTGAGAATTTCCTTTTCTTTTCTAAAGTTAGACTGAAACCACTGGGTTTCAATGCACACCTTCTATCACTATGGCATAACATACACGAATAAATACACAGCAGGTCTCAGTGGGTGTCAGAGAGATATGCTGAGGGTGTTATAACAGCAGTGAATCATCAGCAACATAGCATAACAGAACTGAATGTGTCCTCATCTATGAGAGCATATACTGTATGCACCAGACAATAGGAGGAAGGCTGTTAAATATCATTAAACTTACTTAAAGAGATACAGTCTTCACTTAAGTGGGACAACTCTTAAAAACTACAAAAGCAACCGAGGCAATGTCTTTATAAATGAAACGTTTAGAAACGAAAGCTAAAGACTGCATTAACTTAATAGGTAATGTGTAGGTGTATCCATTAGGTTCATTTTGATGCTTTGTTGACTGTTAAATAAAACTGAAATCATTCATATTTGTTCGTTTTCTAGAATGTGACTCTGCTGATAACATACTAAATCATGACTTAAAAATAGAGGTTTGTACTGAATTTAGTTTTTTAAATACAATTTCTTGTTATATGTAAACAACAAGAAATTACAATACAGTTGAAGAATTCATTAACTTCAGCAGTTGTGTTCAAAAAGTATAAATCATAATATCAACATTCATTACACAGTGATTTGCTTCAAGTTTTTGTCTCTCTTCAGTTTCAGAAATATTGCTAGCAACTATGTTATGCTCGTCAGAAAATTGTAATATTACACAAGATCAATTAAAGAAGTGATCTCATTCTGAAATGTTAGTTCACTAATAAATATGTCTGTCCATGTACTGAGGTATCCCTTGGTTGGGACTAAATTACTGCATTAGTGCGGCGTGGCATGGAGGCGAGAAGCCTGTGGTACTCCTGCGGTGTAATGGAAGCCCAGGTTTCACTGAAAGCAGCCCTCAGATTTTCTTTGTCATTTTCCTTTTGACTATAGTCCATAGATTCTCTCTGAGGTCTAATTCAGGCCAGTTTGCTGGTCAATCAACCCCAGTAACACCATCATATAAAAGCACATTTTGATACCTTTAGCAGAGGGGCAGGTGCCAAGACCTACAAAAAGAGGTACAGATCATTACATCATATCTCAGACATATCTGTATTTGGCGGTTCTGGAAGTAGTGACTGCTGCTGCGATACACAGCAAGTGAATATCTGAAACTCTTGAATCGACTTACACAATCCTCTCAAGGATTCAACGCTCATCTACTTTTTTTCCTTTCACCGTTTTTCCAGCCACTCAACTTTATAGTGCTATGCTTACACACAGCACATTGACAATCATGAGCCACCGTTGGCCAATAATCCTCCCAGTAGAGGAATCAATGACTATTTCCTGGACCGCTGTCAGGTCAGCAGTCTTCCCAATGATTTTAAGGAAGTAAGTAACTTTAATTAAATAGCACTTTTTCCCCCAGATCAAACCAAAAGTGGGCATTAAAAATTAAACAATCCAAACATAATGATAATAATTTGCTTCAAAGATTTTTGTTTTAAGAAAGCTGTAAATTTTCATTGACTGTATGCCAATGATCATCAACTTCAGATACAGACCTCAACCTTGAAAGTTGTTCAACATTGTGATAAGAATTTGAAATTTTTATAAGCAATTTAAACTAGTTGTTCTTTTTGGAAGCAATAAAATGAAGTAAAATCTGAAGGTGCTGCTTTGTGAGGACTGAAAGCAGAGTTCACAGTAAGTATGTGTGTGAGGGTTCTTAGTAGTCATTTCTGCTTTTCTGTAAGAATCTTTCCTCTCTTTCACCAATATTATAGACATGCAAATTTAATGTTAGACTGGGACGGGAATTTGTTTTATTCTCACAGACAGTGGTTTTATGGGAGTATCTAATTTTGTAGTTTTGATGAAAATGAATGTGTTCTTAGCTATGATAAGTTTCTTGTCCAACTACACAACCTTGAACCGATTTGGTTCAGGGCTCAAACACTTTTGAGAACTATATCAAAAATGTACACCCTTTTAAAATCTTGATAACACCACTTCAGATTCTTAAAATATTTTGTGAACCCAGAGGAACAGTAAAAGTCAAGTTGATATTTTGTTATAATTTTACAATCCGTAACTCAATAGTAACTGTTAATATGTTAAAGCTGTAAGTGCAAATTGGCATGTTATTTTTTATTTTTTTACTGCACCTATTAGAAAGATTTCTACATTTTTTTTCTAGATTTAGAAAAAATTGGTTAAATAGTCCAATCACTAAACTCTGGACACATTTAACTTTTATGCAGCCTTTTATTTATTGCTGTATCACTTAAAACTTTACTTTTTTGTCATGTGATAGCTTAGCATCAGTGAAAATGCGTGATTTCCCAATACTATCCCTGAAACCACACATCCCCACCACACAATAAATTCCACTTAGTTTATAGCAACATATTATGATTCACTATTGCAAAGGAATAGGACAAACCATCCGCCATGTTCTGTAAACAATACACTTTCTGCTGTTTAATTGTAACATTAAGGACATTTCCAGTTATCAGAGCAATTCAAACAAGCAAACATTCACAATAGTAAACCACAAAGTCCTGTTTCTAATTTCTGAAGCCCATTTATCAATGATGTGCCAACTTCCTGATTATTTATTTGAGGAAAGTTTTCTTATGTGGATACACTAGACTTGAGCAACTCCTATGTTATGAAATAACTTCAACTAACCCAACTTGTTCACAGCTGATTTGAGTCTTACAAGCCATACCTAGAAGACCTGATTGAGCTGCATAATAGAAAAAAAGTAACTTATATAATCTGTCTGAAAACTCTTACTCATTTAAACCCACCGGTAACAATAGTGACCAAGACATTTTTTTTTTTACTTTCAAGGACTCCAAAAAGCTTACTGGTTAAATTTGTAGTTAATGTTCAGCAAATATGGAAAGTTTAAAGGGTTTGGATAATACTGATGCACTATCACATGTTTAGAGTAAATTATCACATGACCAGAGTTGTTTATATGTTGGTTGCACCTTAGCGAGAGTAAGACTGCCACAAACCTCCCAAAGAAGAGGCCAGAAATGTATGTTTAAATAAACATATGACAAAGGTTTTTGGTGCACAGACAAAATACAGTATACAACAATGTAGTTATGAGAAAGATGGAATCCTTAATGATTTTGGTAGTGGTGGCTTAGACATGGACTATGAGGGGGAAATAGTCAATTTTCCATGCCTGATTTTGAATGCATATGATCAATTCATGGGAAAAGAGGATGTGCTCCCCCTTCGCCAGACATGTGGCACTCTGTTACCACGTGTAAAGTATACGATGAAGGGACAACTGTCTCTTTGATGTACCCTTTAAAACTAAAGAGGATCCAAATGAAGTTCTGACACAAGATGAGAAACAGCTGGTCCACTACAAAGACAAAAATATTTTGATAGTAGAAACAAAAATGAGAAAGAACTACACAGAGACTGATGTCAAATAGATCAATGAGCACATGAGAAGTGTAGACCTTCATGACCAAAACACCTCAAGTTACAGAGTCAAGATCAGGTCCAAGAAGTGGTGGTGGCGCATCCCAAAATCACACTTGAAAAAAGGATGACTGTAGCTTAGGAGGTAGGAGTTTATCTTGTAACTGGTGGGTTGCCTGCTGGAACCCTCACTTTGTGTCAGTCGTTGTGGCCTTGATCAAGAGGACAAGTCACTCTACAGTGAAGAGATTTGTGGCTGATTCAGAAGAAAGATGGGTTTGTACAGATAAAGGCATAATGAGGAAGGTTTCTGTTAGACAAATTCATCGGATTAAGAGAGCAGCTGTTAAAA